>CAWUHX010000376.1:0-75822 GCA_963922205.1 Romanomermis culicivorax
AAGCAGTGGTATCAACGCAGAGTACTTGTTTTCACTTTTTTATTTTTTTTGTTTTCTTTTGAGTTTTTAAAGTTTCTTCAATTTTCCGGTTTTTTTTATCTCAAGACTTTTAATTTTTTTATTATTTTTGTATTTTTTCATTTTTTGCTTTTTTTTTCGTGATCAGTTTTCCAAGTTTTTTAATCCTTTTTTTCATATTTTTTACCCGTTTTTTCTTTTGTTTTTTGTTTTCTTTCAGGTTTTCATTTTTTTCAGTTTATTGTTTTCTGTTTTTTTCAACGTTATTTACTTTTTTTTTCTTTTTCAGCTTTTTTGGTTTTTCAATGTTTTCCTCTATTTTCGAGTTTTTTGTTTTCAGTTTTTTATCTTTTTTTGTTTTCTTTTGAGTTTTCAAAGTTTCTTCAGTTTTTCTGTTTTTTTCTCAAGACTTTTCATTTTTTTCTTATTTTTGTATTTTTTTCATTTTTTTGCTTTTCTCTTTTTCCGTGATCAGTTTTCCAAGTTTTTTATTCATTTTTTCATATTTTTTACCCGTTTTTTCTTTTGTTTTTTGTTTTCTTTCAGGTTTTCATTTTTTTCAGTTTTTTGTTTTCTGTTTTTTTCAACGTTATTTATTTTTATTTTTTTCTTTTTTGGGTTTTTTGGTTTTTCTATGTTTTCCTCTATTTTTCAGTTTTTTTTTTGTTTTCTCAGTAGTTTTTTCTTAATTTCTCAGTTCTTTGTTTTCAGTTTTTTTATCTTTTTAGTTTTCTTTCAAGCTCTCTTAGTTTCTTAAGTTTTTCTGTTTTTTTTCCAATGCTTTTTTTCGTCTTATTTTTTCTCATTTTCTTCGTTTTTTTCCTTTTTTGTTTTTTCGTAATCTGTTTTTCAAGTTCTTTATTTATTTTTTAAATTTATTTTTTCCAGTGTTTTTTTTTGTATTCTGTATTTTCCAGTTTTTCAGTTTTTTCAGTTTTTCGTTTTGTGTTTTTTCCTATGTTTTTTCAGATCTCTCAGTTGCTTCTGTTTTTCTGTTTTTCCTTCTTTTTCTTTCAGTGTTTTTTGTTTTCTGTTGAATTTTCTTAAGTTTCCTCGATTTTTGGGGTTTTCTTCTTTTTTCTCTGTTTTTCGTTTCTTTTCAGTTTTCTCAGTTTCTTCATTTTTTCTGTTTTTTTGTTCGTTTTTTTAGTGTTTTTTCTCTTCCAGGTTTCTTTGTTGTTTCAGGTTTTTGTTTTCTGTGATTTTTTCCTTTTTTGTTTCCTTTTGAGTTTTCTCACTTTCTTCACTTTTTCTCTTTTTTTTCTTCTTTTTTTTCAATGTTTTTTATTTTCTTTTGAGTTTTATCAAATTCTTCAGCTTTTCTGATTTTTTCTAATTTTTTCTATGTTTTTGTTTTCTTTTCAGTTTTCTCAGTTTTTCCTGTTTTTTCTGTTTTTTTTTCTGATTTTTTTTCTTTTTTATAGGGTTTTTTCTTTTTTAAAGGTTTTTTCTTTTTTCCATGTTTTTTGTTTTCTATTGAGTTTTCTCAGTGTCTCTAATTTTTCTGTTTTTTGAAATTTTTCCTTCTTTTTTTATGTTTTTGTTTTCTTTTCAATTTTCTCGAGCTTTTTTACAGTTTTATCAGTTTTTTGTTCTCTTTTTTTCTCATTTTTTCCAGTTTTTTAGTCTTTCGGCTTTTTGTTCTCTGTTTGCTGCAATTTGTTTCATCATTCTTTCTACATTTTTTGTTTCCTTGGTTTTTTTCTATTTTTCTGTTTTTAATTTTTTCCAGTTTTCTCAATTTTTTGTTTTCTCTTTTTTTCATTTTTTGGTATCTAAAAGTTTTTTTTGCATTCTAAGATTTCTTTTCTTTGCTCAGGTTTTTTGTTTTTGTTTGAGTTTCCTCAATTTTTCCAGTACTTTTGTTCTCTAATTTTTTCAGCTTCTGAAACTCATCTTTTTTCTCAATTTTTCGTTTTTTCTGTTTTCCTAGTTTTTTCTGTTTTCTTAGTTTTTCTTTGTCTCGTTAGTTTTTCTATATTTGTTTGTTTTTTGTTTTTTTTCTCATTTTTTAGATTTCTTATATTTTCCTAGTTTTTTGTTTTTTTTTCTGCAAGTTTTTTTATTTCTCTTTATTGCTTTTATTTTTGTTGTTGTCTGTGTCCATTTTTTGTGATTTCTAATTTTTTCCTGTTTTTTCAGTTTTTTTTTTATTTTATTTTTTATTTTTTTTTATAGTTTTGAATTTTGAAACTTTTATCAAATTCTAAGTGACATAGGCTTTTTTTGTGAATTTTTGTGTCTCATGCAAAATTTTTTGGAATTGTATCCAAGATATCCATGATATCCATGATATTTAATGTTTAGAAAAATAACCTGCTCATCAAAAAAATTGGAACTTTATTACCCATGCATTGTTTTTTTTTAATCTGCCCTTTTTTCCACTCTTTAATTAATTAGATTTTTATACGCTTTTTGAAACGTAAAAAAACTGGTTTCAAAAAAAGAAAATTATCCTGATATGATAATCCTTCTTGTATCAAAAAGAAAAAAAATAAGTATCATTCATCGCGTGATATCGAAATATTGCCTAGAGACTGCGTGCAGGGCTGCGTTGCTACGCAATTATTGTATTTTTCGCTCTATCATTGTACATACCACTACTTCCCGTTAATTGCCGGTGATTGTGAAATCCACATTGACGTGGGAGTCTCCGGCGTGAGATACCCCGCAGCCCCTCCAGCCTGCGGCACAGACCCCGGGACCTCACACCGGCACCTTTTGGACTCCCGCTCAGGGCTCCGCCGCTAAATCCCGGAAGCCCTGGGCTCGATCCTGGGGGTGGGTCCCCAGGCTCCCAAACCCCCAGGCCTGAGCCTGGGCCTCGAGCCCTTGGGGGAGGGGGGGGTTGGCAGGCATGAGCCCATGGGCGCCTCTGGGACTTCAACCCGAACCCCACAGGCCTGAGCCCTGTCCTTGAGGGTCGTTCGAGCTTCAACCTGCAACCTACAGGCGTTAGCCCAAGGGTGGGTCCATGACTTCAACCCGGAACCTGCAGGCCTGAGCCCAGGGCTCGTGCCCTGGGGGGGCCGTTTCGGCTTCCTGGCTGGCACTGGACTTGTCCCATCACCGGCCAATGCGGGGGTAGGTGTGACCATCCCGACCAGGGCTCAACAAAAATGGCTGTGTTCAGAACCCGTGGATTGGCTGAAACATCAACCCTACGGGTAGAATGTTGTATGTTACCATAAAACATCCCTCCCCCTTGGAGCAATGGCAGGGCCTCTGGTACGGTCACCAGTGTTGAAGGGCTTCCTGGGTGCGGCCAGAGCTGTTCCACCACTGGCCAATGTCAGGGTAGGTGTGACCATCCTGACCAGGGCTCAACAAAAACGGCCGGCTTCAGAACCTGTGGATTGGCTGAAACATCAATCCTACGGGTGGAATGTTGTATGTTGCTGCAGAACACTTCAACCTGGAGCCCGCAAGCCTGAGCCCGGGGCTACTTGGCAGCATCTCCCGAGGTAAAATATGGTGCTCTGCAGCTGGTACCTCATACCTCAGGGTCTGAGCTTGGGTCTCATAGATTGTGGGGCCCACAGCATCATTCCAGAACTCTGAGGCCCATGTCTGGAGCTCTAGCACTCTCAAAAGTTGGGAACTCAGGGGTTTGGAATGAGAACTATAGGGCCTGATTCCGAGACACTGGGACAAGCAGCTTTCCTACAAATCAAGATATTCTAAAATTTAGCGTATTCAAAATTTAAGAATTTTTCTATTTTTTCCGCAGATCAAAACAAAAAAAAAAGTTTCATGATCAACGATTCGAATCACAAAGATTCGGGCGTCGATGGGCCGAACTTTCGGCCCGGATACGTCAATCGAGCTTACGAAAATTATTCGCCGAAATTTTCAAACGTGAGTACGATTTCGTTATCGGTCGACGATGATCCGTCGGCCAAAAATCGCAAAATAAGCGTATTGGAACGCGTACCTCATATCGACCATTATAAAGAGAATAAGGACGATGATTCGGGTATCGACGCCTCACGACCAACTTTGCGGCAATTGCATCAAAGTAAAGATAGCCAGGCGAGATCGGCGCCCTTGTCCGCCATCATTAATGTAGGAAAAGGCGGAGATGTAAGTGGCCTTGATTACGAAATCCCGACACTCAAATTTTGTTCTTTAAGGCTAATAACCATATCGTCGTAACTCTGATGCCATCCGTCAATGCGGTCAAGTTCGGTTGGATTATTGGAGTCTTGGTGAAGCAGCCTATGACGCAACTCCCGTTAAATTTTTTTCAAGTTCAACTTTTCTTGTAGATGCGATGTTTCTTGAGCATCATCGGCGGTATATTATTCTTGCAGGTCATCCAGGTCTGGGCCCGTGACTTGGATGAGCAACATCAAGTCTACAGGTTCAGAGGAAAATGCACGATGGCACCTTTTGTGCATCATCACATTCTCCTCCTGGGAAAGTGTGGCGCCCTGATCACAACATCCCTCCCCCTGCTGAGGGAGGCAGGGGGCCCCCTGGTATGGTCACCATGTAACCATTCTCGCACACTGGGTGGTAGCTTCTCTACCACCAACTGCACAGCCCTGCATCGCCTGTTGTGACTGCAGCAGTGCCCATCACAAAATTCCAGGTCTGGGTCCGTGACTTGGAGGAGCAACATCAAGTCTACAGGTTCAGAGGAAAATGCACGATGGCACCTTTTGTGCATCATCTCACAGGAATGCCATCCCCAACCTGTTTAGGAACACGAAAAAGAAACCATAATTTGGATCATTTGACGAAGTTACCGTATTTAGGGTAAAAAATAAACATTTTTGGCATTTTCCTGAAAAATCTCGAAAAATAAAAATCTTTATCAAAAACCAATATGTCCATCCAATTCATGAGCAACCCCCCTGTAAAAACCAAACGCGCCCACCCCCAACAAGCCATGACCTCAGAAATCGACCATGAAGAGTTGCGGTACCTATAAACATATAGGAGGCCGATCTTGATTTTTTTTTCAAGATGGAATCTTGATTTTTCTTCCAAGATGTCATATTGATTTTTTTCAAGATGCAGTAAAGATTTTTTTCAAGTTGACATCTTGAATTTTGTTCAAGATGATATTTAAGATACCAAACAAAAATTTTTCGAGCAGTAAACGTTTTTTAAACTCTGGACTATCTACGCAAAATGTGGTGAATGTATGTCGAGTAGGCTCACAAGTTTCCCATCTCTTGTGACTCATAGTTTAGTTTTTGGATTTTGAGAAAATTTCCGTCATTCAGATGGCGATTTTTTTGGCTGATATGTCACATTAGGCGAAATTGGAGTCATGTCACATTGAATGAAAAGTGGACAGTCAGGTTTATGGGAAGAAACCAATGCCGTATTGCTAGAGAATACGGCCATGTCACTGTGAGTGACATGCTGTGGCCCCATTCGGTGGCTTCATTTTTGTATTCCGTTGGGGAACCTGATCCGGCTAGTACTGGCTATAGGAAGGTTTATAGGGTACTCTGGTGCTGTCCTGGGGTTCTGCTGTAGAGTAATGGACAATGCCCCCAGGTCAGGGGAGGCAATTCCTGGTCCCATTCAGTATGAAAGATGGACAAGGTCACTCGTAGAAATACCTGATATAGGGGACCCAATTGTAAACCTAAATCCCCTTTTTAGCCCTAACCCAAGAGGGACAAGGGCTCTTCTTACTGAGGGGAATCTCAAGGGAAAACCGACTTAGGAAAGGGTTCCCCAAAATACACCCTCAACAACAATAATCCCCTGAGAAGACTTACGTAGTCCTGTTTGTCAAGTACGATTCGGCACAAGGGGGACAGGTCCCTGTGGATGTGGATAATGGTCAGCAAATGGGTGAAATGGTCCACTCAGTTCAGTGATGGGTAACTCGGGAGGTGGGGGTGATGCTCTAGTATGGGACAGACAGGTGATGGGGGTAAACCAGGTGCTAAGGGGCCATGGGCGTTCTTTCTATATACGGGTGATGGCGGCTGATGCAGTGGATGCAGGGAATATGTAAATTCAGCATGGAAACGCAAGTCATATGGAAATATTCAAATTTATTATTTAATATAAAAGGATGGCAGACACGGACTAAGTATAAAGTTGGACACGAGCTGAAAACACAGAGAATGAGCGTAAAACTAACAAAACAGGCTTTTTTAAGGACCTCATAGGCCTACAATATGACACGGGTGGAGCTTACGACGCCCAAGCTAACTTCTGCAGTGGAAATTGGTGACGAAGATGCCCATGGTCACATAGACATTTTCCAGTTTGAATACATTAAGCATTGGGACTGAGTTTCACTCCCATGCTAAACATATGAATGTCTTTTAATGAGAACTTCCAAATTAGTCATCTTGTGTTGCAAAAGCATTGCTAGTTTTTACTGATAAGAGGTGCAGGTGATGCTCCAATTATGTCCATGAGCCCCTAGAGCTTATCTGGTGGATATTCTGATTAAAGGGGTCATATGGTAGCCTACATGCAGAACGGAAACAACAAAAATTCAAAAAAATGACACACAAAATGCATGTAAAACAAAATGAATGAAACGAAATGAAAAGTAAATAACTGTCAAACAGAAAGTGACGAAAAACATAAAGTATCAACATGTTGTAAATCATGTGACATTGGGCAAAATTGATCGGCACATGACAGATAGAACTATGAAAAATTAGACAAAAACTATCAAATGTGCGTCCTTATCGAATATTTGAGTGTAATTTTACTGCTTTATTAATTGAGTGGATGAAAGAAACTTGATTCAGTTTTCGTGACAGAAAGACTATAATGATTATCATGGGCCGTACATCACCCCTTCATAGCAATTGCAACACTGGCTCGGTAGTTCAATCAGAAGAACGCTGCACTATAGTCACAGAGACCCCTGTTGGAATCCCGGTCGAGCATTATTTTTCGAACAGTGTTTGGCGATGGTTACGATGGCAATGCGTTTACCCATTACGTGTCATGGCGAGGCTTGGATTGGTCCCACATTGGTGGGGCCCCAGAACCTGCATCTTCAACGGACGAGGTCGTCCTTTTTTCAAGGGGGAAATGTCACGTGTCGCACGGCCGTACATCACCCCTTCATAACAATCGCAACACTGGCTCGGTAGTTCAATCGGAAGAACGCTGCACTATAGTCACAGAGACCCAGGTTCGAATCCCAGTTGAGCATTATTTTTTGAACAATGTTTGGCGATGGTTACGATGGCAATGCGTTTACCCATTATGTGTCAGCATGATTTCGATTTTGACAATGCAATAAAAATTTGGATTTTGACGTTTTTCTGTTCTAAGCATGTTACTAGAAACAGACTTTGCTTCAAATTCATGTTTTTGAGAGATATCTGAGTGAGAGAAATGAGAAAACTTCAAGGCTGAATGATGTGTATATTGGCCGAAATTTGAAAAAAATTAAACAGAAGGTAGGTTCGATTCGATACACAATTTTCATTTAATGAAATGCTTATACTGTAGAAAAAGGGAAAATTTCTTTATAAGAAAGGGAAAGGCGGGAATAATTGGAAAAAACACCATGCTTATCCATCATCGATTTGGACAGAAGTGCGTTGATAGCTGTGCCTTGCTCAAGAAATTTCAAAAAATCTATGAAATTAAGCAAAAATTGCTTTTTGAGTGAGTTCAGCAAAGCCAAATTTCATAAATTTTATTACTTATTCATATGGGAAAAAATGACTCATGGAAGAAACTGAATAAAATAGGAGTAATATTCTTTTCCATATTTTGCCGAAGGTTTGTTACAAATTTTTATATCATCATGAGTAATGATCAAGATAAATTTTCGATTCAGAAGAAAATGGCGACAATGCTAATCATCAATCTTTGATGATATGACCATTCCACGCAAAGTTTCATCGATCTCTGCAGGATCTGATCACGTAATTATCGAATAATGCTCCTGGTACATTTTATGATAAAAATTTAATATACTGCAGCTTTAAGTTGCGTTTTACTGTAGGAATAAAATTTTTAAAATTTAAAAATATATTCCAATATGTGGTGCGGGTCCTTTCTTAGGGATTTACAGAAAGACATGTTTGAACTAGTTAGAACTATTCCTTGACTAAGTGTAGTGAGGCAATTTGGCCACATTGTAAAGGTGTGTCAATTTTGGAAAGATCGGCAAGTTCAATTGGAAAAGATTGTGTCAAGAATTCTGGGAGGCGTGGCTACTGTGGCCCGTGAAATGATGAAAGATTCATTGTTGTTTTTTGTAGCGCTGGTGAGTGGTTGTATATATTTTGTGTGTGTGATATTTTTGAGAGTGGAGTGGCATTGATTTTTAAATCATAGTAAAACAAAAATCAAACGTCTGTTCTAGGTTAGGTCAGACTATTTGGAAATCAGTTTGAGTATTTGGGTACAACTCCTAGAAGGGTAAGCTAGTGAATTTCGGAGTTTTGGCATCAGCAAACCTTAAATGATTAAGGAATGTTCCCTGGATAATTGGCAAATTGCTCTATATGAGCCCATCAATATCTTGCGTTTGATTATCATTGCATAATTTCCGTCTGGCACTCCGAGTGTTCCGATCTACAGTGTTCCACGTGCTTATTTCTTTGTTTTGTTCATTACACACATAATCGTAAAACAGACATACAAAATAAGCCTCAGGTATTGTGCAACAGTTCCCCCCCAGACCTGGCAACAACAATAACGTTTATCTTATTCAAAGGTGCTTAACAAGGGCTCCTCCTAGGTGCCCAGGGGAAAAATCTAGATCCCCTGGGAGGAATGATACTGGAAGTATCCCAGGATCAGTCTTCCTCATAGTTGATGTCTGCAAGAGACACGGGCCTGGGCCTTAAGCCTTTTGCTACTTACCATAAATTATGCTAAGTATGTGTAACTAAATAGATAAACAATTAATATTAAAGAAGGTGGATGAAGTGTTATATTTGTGTTTGCGTTGTGGCTTTGAGTATTAGGCAGGAGTGGGAGTTCAGGGTTCATCTTTGATGCACGTATTTCCTAAGCCCATGCTTACCCGATTAACTTAATTAAATGTACTTAAACCCGACACTAATTACTCCACAAATTGAGGAAAAGGTACTTCCTTAACTTGTCTCCCGAATTAGAATAAAGCGAAGAAGGAGACTGCTCTCCGATTTTACCTCTGCACAAAATAAACACTATTATACAAATCGAAATGGGGAGAGAAAATAGCAATCACTTCCACACACTGCGAGAAATGCACCAAGAAAAGTGGGGCATGGGGTGAGGCAATGAGTTTGAATAAAAACAACTAATGTTACGTATATGAAAAACAATTTCAACACACATCGAAAAAGTGACCAAATGCAGGCCTACCAACATGCACTACAGTAAGACGATTGTTGATGGTCCGCGTCGCTCACTCCACTTGGTACTTGCAGGCCTCATGCGCCAAATGACAAAAACGACAAAAATACAGCAAAATTTGGTGGAAAAACAATAAAACAGAAGCACTGTAGAATTATGCAAATTTAAGATGTGTGCTTGGCAAGGGTTCATTGTGGACGCCAGCCCATAACACCAATATATTATATAAAAACAAGAATGTTCATGATCATTTTTCCTTCTTTCTGTGGTGCTCTGTTTCTATGTGAATCATCTGCGCCACTGGTCATCCACTTTGTCGATCTGCATGCCAACTTTTCAATCATGACTTTGACAGCAACAGGGTGCCCAACAAATACAGTGTGTGAAAGTTTTTACAACTTCAAAAATGGTAGACAAATTGCATTGAGATTTTAACAAAATATTCAAATTAGTACATACAGAAAGTAAATTTTTACGCTCACCTATGTGCTAGAAAGCATGGTATTTTTGGCAATTTATCCACATTACTGACTCTTTAGAAAAGATGCGAAAAGTGTATGATAGAAGTAGACAGAAACATTGTTTCACAAAAAGTTTAGAAGAGTTCTCCTCTGCATATAATCAATGTTTTACTATAGAGTTATGTATTTCCTACAGTTAGATATTTTGAATTGCACATACATAAAATAAAATGCCAGAAAATTTGAAAATCCTAAAGTTTTAGCTAGCAAATTTGAAATTGGAATAAATGTTGGATTTATATCCAACATGTAAAAGTTGCAACTGAAGAATATTTAGGTAGATTAATTTTCAATTTATCAAAGTCAAGGTTAAACTTATCAGGAAGTGCACCTTGGTCGGCTATGTTCACATGCTTTTTGGTTTTGTAAAAATTTTGTAAAAAGTAAACATTTTGTAAGAAGTAAACATTTTGTAAAAAGTAAACATTTTGTAAAAAAAAATTAAAAAAATTTTTTTATAATTTTTCAAAAAGAGTTCATTGTCGCCTGAGGTTAGTTGTTAAATGGGGAAGAATGACTAAAATCATTTAAATGACGTCAAATCAGAAAACTCTTAGCACATAAAATTTACATAATAGCCTATGTAAATTTAGCTTCATAAAAATTCCATTTGAAAGTAAAATTGACTGAACGAATGTATTGCCAAATGGCAATCATACTAAATGATCTTTGGTAGTGAAGTAAGCATGATTAGTTTATTGAAGATTATTTTATTCAAAGAAGAAATACTGATTTTCATTTTTCTTATGGCCGGAATGAACGATGTTGATACTGCAGGTAAAGAAGCATGATTTAGATTGAAAATATTGAAATTTCAAAGTTTTAATAAATGAAAGCAATACTGCAAGTTATAGGCAAAAACATGCATTTTTCCTGCAGGAAATATTTCTACACTAAGATATGACACAATTAATATCGAAGGCTATGTTTTACTGTATTAAGACATTATTTGCAGTAAAGTTTGTACCATAGGGACATGTAACAAAGACATACCTACAGTTAAGATATAGTGTATACATATCTTGCCCAGTTAGTCATTGATAAAAACACAACACTGTTAGAAAGATAGTTAACTAAAGCAGAAATCCCCTCAGAACATGACAGAAATTTAGTTTTTAAAAATAAAAGGTATTGCCCACTAGGTCACTTCTGCCAATGGATCATTTTCCCTACCAGACCACTTCAGCAACCAGTTCATATCCACCACCATCTATCATTTTCTCAATCTATCCTGCTTTTGACTTGCAACAAAACTTTGTAGTACTTGGAGTCAAACCTTTGATGAGTAGGCAAATCACCTGTAAGGCGGGCACAGTTGGAACAATGGTTAAGCTTCAAACAGAGAAAAGGTGGAAACCTGATATAATTTTGACCTTTCTGTCATCATGGAGAAAATTAGCGTTTTTCTACAGTAAAAAGTCATCCCTACCTGAAAATTGCATGTCAAATCGAACATGTTTGTCACCACATTTATTATTTATGGGATATTGCATTTTTTTTGTAGGCTGCGTGGGTAAACTCACATACCAAGTTTCTGTGGTGGACGACAACTTGTTACCGCCCAGCAATATTATGTTCTATGCAGACACTATGGATGAATGTGCCAAGTTATGCTACGATAGGGGTCATGGATGCAAGGCCGCTGTTTTCCAGATGTTGCCAAAGAGAGTGGCTCCCAAAGGTGGACCTTGTTCAGCTGTTCGGCATCCGTGGAAATTAGGATTAACCTGCCAGTCGAAAGTAGGATGGCCTGTAAATAAAACAGTGCCAGACTTCTCGTCTAAATTGAGAAGTCATATTTTAACGTGCATCGAGTGCCCAGATTCTGACGGTGATAGGAAGGATCGAATGAATATCACACCCCCTGAATGGCATGAAACAATGGACGAAACCACAAGACCAATGCTGACTGGTTAGTGAATTTTGTAGAGCAGGTATAAGTGAATGGAAAATACATTGTTTGTCTTTTTGCTCAGGTATAGTGACATAAGCCACATTGAAGATTACAGGTTGTACAGCATTAATAACTTTAGTTTCACTAAATGGTTCGCTTTTAGTAAAATCAGTGCTGTGTGTCAGTGTTTTACAAGATCGAACAAAACTTTTATCTATGAAATATTTTTCCATTACAGGAATCCAACTGTTCACACTTGAGAAGCTATCAGAGTACTCCAAAAACCTTATACAATAGCTCTCTTAAAACTTGTAAAAAAGAGACAGATTAGAAGGAGCCATACTCCAGTAAAATCTATTCGTAAGTGTCGAAATAAGAATTGGGTTAATTAGAGTGCGGAAGCACCTAATCACTACTCAACTGCTTCACCTAAACAGGATTAGTGCTGTGGTAGAAATGGGATGCAACAGGTCAGTATGTCTATATCATGACAGTGGATCACCTGTTTCAGTTCACTTGAGCTGAAAATGATTCTAAAACTCTCAGAGCTCAAAGACTTCTAATCAGTGGCTAATATGGAGAAGTCAGGAAGAGAATCAAGTCACAAATGTAGACTTTCACATAGATGTGGTAGGCCTGAAATCCATGTTCTACTCTGCAGGAGATGTTGTATTTTGGGGATAATACTACAACAAAATTTACAAAATAAACAATATTAATATGGGTCGGTCTAGCTTACTCTTCCTTTCACAATGTAAACAATGACCAAAAACATGAAACCAATGCCAATTTATGATTGTTATCCTAAAAGTTAGTGTCATCGCATTTATTGTCAACTTTCAGGCTAATCTGCACAAGCTGGAGATAAACTATGTCCATTGGTAATGGTACCAGAGGGATGTCGTATGATGACATACAACATTCCGGCAGTAGGATTGATCTTTCAGCCAATTAAAGAGTTCCAAATTACTCCATCTTTCGAGCCCTGATTGGGACGGTCACACTTACCTTAACTTTGGCCAGTGGTGGGATAGCTCCAGTGACACTTAGGAAGTTCATCAGCACCGGAATTGATATCTGACTATACCATGTTTAGTGGTACAAAAAGTAGAGGAATGGACCAGCAGCCCACATGAAAAACACAGTATAAGTTTTCAAATCATGGTCATAACATGTCAAATATTGCCTTTTAAGGAAGCTGAGCTTACCTAATAATGCCTCATTACCATCTTCACAATTTGCATACATGGAATGTTTGCTAACGTAAGTGAATCCCCAACAGAATTCTTCTCTACCAAATTCTTGTGTGGAATACAATGACGTGAGAGTGCACCCCATATAATGATGTTTGGATTGTGTACTTCCCGCTATTGACTGGAATTGGCAGCTCAACCTGTGGCTTATGCCACATCTTTCCCACACAGTCTGAAATGGTGATTTGGGTGAATCTACATGAATGATGAAATTTAGATCAGGAATTTACCTCTAGCTCAAAATTTCAACTATCAAGCGTGCAGTGGGTCCTTGTACCTTGTGGTATATTAGAGTGGAAGCAATTACATATTATCATAAAGGATAGCATTTCATGACTTATGAAATTAATTTCTCAATGAAAACTCAATCCATTGCAGTTCCTCGGAGAAAGGTGCTAGTGTTCCTAGATCTTAAGTATGTATAATACATAAACAGCCATATGTGATACACATGAGAAATTTAAAAGTACAAGTTTATAAATCGATTTCTTGTTACATTGGAAGTAGGCTACGCTTGACCAGAGTTGAAGTTTGGCCCATAAATCAAAAGAAAATGCTAAATTTGGTAGTGGAGAGGTAGTCAGGAACAACTTTTATGCATGCAGCTTCAATTTTGATTGGCTTTAATCCCAATCAAGTGAAATCATAAATAAAATTATTAAATAGCAAAAAAAGACAACCCCAATTGCTAAACCTTTGATTTCTTGATTGGAATTACCACCTAATTATGCTTCGAATTAAAAGATCTGGATCTTCCAATTTTACCAAAAGCAAAACTCAACCAAGCTTCTTTGCTTTTAAACTAGTTGTAAAAAGGTGCGGGATGGAACCTATAAGCGCAAGGCAAAAACATAGGAGATGTAGGCAAGTGAAAAATACACTACCAATTGATAAATTGAATATGTACCACAATAACTAATGCGATGGTTGATGTATCTTCTTGCGAATAACTCTCAGAATTGACATAAATATGAAAATGCAAATGAATTGGCAGCTCCCCACTGCAACGTTTCCATGAAAAATTCTACTGGTGGACATCATGGTTCTCACAATTTTTTTCTTCATAAAGCCAAGCCAGCTCGAGCTCACAAAAAAATGACAGTCGTGAGGCCCAAGTGGCCCAAAAAACCAACATCAAGAAAGCCACTGCATCATGATAATCGCACCCGTGCTGGTATGATAACTGTGATGACCTTCAATACATGGCGAATGGGAGAAAAGGTGTCCAATGGATTGGCCAAAGTAGCAAAATATATCAATATGGTTAATGCTGATATCGTAGGCATACAAGAGAATGTGCGAGGTGACGAAATTGATACACTTATGAGGCTTGTGAATCAAAGTTACAAAAAATGCTCTATAGGGTGAGGGGATGTTTCATGTGCTGTGTAAATTCTGTCCATTTTTGGCTCAGTGAACAAGATTCCAGATACAGTATTAATTCAGTCTCATATTTCATTCAGTCATTAGCTTTTCTTCATAAAACAATGCAGTTTTTATCTTTATTGAATTAGCATGTAAAATGAGAAAGTTAAAAAATTGTTGAGAGTGGCCACAGCAGCCAACTCAACCCTGAATTGTTGCAAAAAAGAAGCACCTTTCCTGTTGCTTGGTTGGCTCAGTTGGTTAGAGCATGTGGATGGTAGCTGCAAGGTCCCTGGTTCAAGTCCCAGACTGAGCCTAACTTTTACGGAAGCCCCAAGTAGTGGGAACAGGTTGCCTCAACAAAATAGTATAATTTATAATAGAAAGATAAATATCTGAAAGTAACTATACATAATAGGTCTCCAGTGGACAATATGTCTTCTCTCAAATTCTAATAAGCTTACTGCAGTCTGTCTTTTAAATGTTATTTTTCTGATAAGAGTTAAAAGCAAGTACTTTTCATTAAGCAACTCACTATTAATTACAGTATCAACACTGAGCAAATAATTTACTTTAAGTTCAAGGTAATTAGTTTTTTGTTTTGTTCAAATGCAGTAGTTGATATTTTTTAACAAGGTGAATGATTTATACTGGACTAAATTATTCATGTAAACAGTGCTTGTGGATTACCAAACATTAAAAAAATGGCTGCTGTTTAGCAGTCATAGTGTACAAAAGTGGAAAAATTTAATTTTTTGACAAAAAGAGTAAATAAACCATAAAAAACGTTCCAAGTCAGTGATTGTAGTGGATATGTGATCCGTATACAAGTGTGTGGCTAAACCAACAATAATCAGGTTAAACTCATGGTCAAAGTTTCATGAATCTATATTCTTTTTGAGACTGATTAGGCATTATTCACACAAAATACAAAAATATTCAGGATTCAAATGATCAGACCATTTCCTTCCCCTTCCAGTTACAAAAAACAGTCCATTCTTTATTGAATGTTGATTAACACTTAATCTTTCAGTTCCTGTTTCAACTCAGATGATATCTGCCAACAGCTTTTTCCATTTTGCGTTCTTTGGTTTCTGCCATGATGTCTAGAACTTTCCCACTTATAGTAATTCAAAAATGCAAGTGAAACATATACAGTTTGCATAGCTTTTGTTTTCAACTTTTTTCAGACAAATAGCATGTGAAAAAAGATTCTATAGAAAAATAGGCCGATGAAGCTATGCTTCCCTTCTGGCCTCAGAAACAGGTACTTCCTGATAATATGACCCAATTTTCTAGTATGATATCAATTTTTGCCTAGATTTCTCGAGGGCAGAGGACACAACCTATGTTCTTGTTGTATGCCCAAAAAAAAAAAAAAATGGCCGGCACGTCAGAAAAATAATGCTCAGTGAGGGACTTGAACCCTCGACTTTCTGCATACAAGGGGGATGCATTATCAACGTGGATGGTTTGGAAATTGTGGTTGTAGTGGTAATGGTGAGTGCTGGGCATGCGGCCTAATGCATAGCCAGATGCACCTCTACAATATTCTCATCAAAAGTTTCATCCCTACATGGACAATCATCTTCTGCACCCTATTTTTCAAAAACGTATTTTCACTCCAAAAAATTCCATATAATTTTCATGACAATCATCTTTGTCTTAATTTTAAGCAATGGATACACTCCCATAATAACCAGTTTGCCCATCATGCAATCTTACGAATCAACAAGCTACTGGAATGCGGGTTGCAAAATCGCTCTGCCCAACGGTGGTATCTTGAACTTTTGGAATGTTTACCTGGATTTTCGAGAATTTCCCACCTATACCGCTTGCAGGAACGCTCGAGATGCTGTCACCTTTAGTGAAAATATTACTCTCCGACGAAAACGTGCAGAAGAAATTTTTCATCTAGAATATGGCTCCAGCGACAGAACTGAAAGGTTAGGACATCCTCATTTTCGAATTTTCTGTGTGCTGTAATCTTCATCAAAGTGACAGAATAGCTTGGCTTATTTTGAGAAAATGTGTGAACAAGAAATTCTAAAATTTTCAGTTCTTGGAAGCATCACAGAATTTTTCTACAACTGCAACTCAATAATTCAGGTCAGTATGAAGTAAGTCAGACAGTCTATTTGTCAGCAGTATTCTGTCAATTTACCACATTTTCTAAAATTTAACTTACTCATGTTATAGAGTCTTCTATAACCTAAAGCTAACTTCTGATGTTACACCAGATTTTTTTCTTAGTTGGCTTCATTTGTATTACAATTTGTGTAATGGTAAGTCCTTCTGTTTGGTCTCAGATGCTGAAAGAGCATAAAACATTTGTTATTTGAAAATTATGACAAGTTTGATTGGGAGAGGATGACTGACATCAAACATCATTACTTTAACTTTTTCAACAATGTGTGTAGATCAGAGATTGTGTATCAGTATAGCCACCATTATTAATGATCTCGCTACAGCCACCAGTGTCACATATTTAAAGATACCATTACAGCCAATATCTCGATACAGCCACCAGGGAAAACCTATAAAATGCAGTGTTATAAACAACTTGTACGTGATACGTGTATTGGTATTACATAATGGGCATTTGAGTACGAGTATTACACGAGTATGGCAATGAGTATGGATGCAGCACATTTCACCGCATTAAAAAAATATTTTTGCATGGGTGAGAGCCTCGTCACCTCATTTGCATAAGCTTTGTGCTTAAAAATAAAGAGGCCATGTTAACTGCTAAGCATTGAATAAAAACTTACTCCAAAATTTTGTACAAGCATTACAAAGACCAAATTGGATTTTGGTGCGGCAGTTTTTGTATTAACTCGGTTCATGAAACCAAAAATGTTAGTTTGTTTCGCAAATGATGATGGTTACTTGCACTATCAGTTTCGCCAAAAATCTCAAAAAGGACTCAGTGATAATTCTTTGCAGGAATATTTCTAGTGCAGAAATTGTGTTATCAATGGTCCTGATGAAAATAGGTAGGCTCCGCGTTACACTAAGACATATATGATGCACAAAATATTTATTGTGCAGAAAAACAATTTTCTGCATTATCTGTTGAGGAGCACTTTGGAGACATTGGCTGTAGTGACACTTTTGGTACGTGACTCTGGTGGCTGTAGCAAAACTATTATTATGTGTCGTGGTGGCTCTAGTGAAATTTTGGTGGCTATTCTGATTCATTAGCTGTAGCGAGATGTTGACTGTAGTGATATGGTGGCTATAATGATACAGTGGCTATAGTGTGATCATGGCTATAGTGAGACATATGCCTTTTTAACAATTTACACTACCTTTTGTGCAACTGGAAAAGACTTCATTATATTGATCTCCATAGAAGGTATCGAATAGAGTTTCCATTGTAGAATTTTGCTACATCCTACTTTCCAGACTCTGAATCACTATAATCATATTTGCACCCATTGCTTCTAAACTGACATTACTCAATTCAGATTAAAGCAAATCAGAGGCATCACCAGTTACGCACCCATGCGCAGAAATCTTGTCACCAACAAAGAACTGGTAATTCTGGTTGGCGATTTCAATACACCATCCCACTTGGATTGGGTGAATGAAAATGTCGCTGATCATTGCGGCTGGGCTTTCAATTTCCCAGTCACTTCTCACTTGGAGCAACTGCAGTTTATGGACACGTATCGCTACCTCAATGGGTACATCCTCCATCCCGGCAACACATGGTCCCCAGTTTATAAATTAATATCCGAATTGGCAGAATACCCCTGTGCAGAACCACAAGTTCGAATTGATTATATAATGTTGAAAAATTCAACGGTTCGAGGTTTGACGCCTGTTTATTCCTATGTTTTTCATGGTCACGAGAAAATCAATCAATATCCAATGAGTTTTGATAATGATTGGCCATCAGATCACTCGGCTGTTGTTACTGTGTTTGCCCTTTCTAGACGATAAATAGGAAATTGTTCTAGTAAATTTGAATTCATAACTTGTGTTGAGGCAACCTGTTCCCACTACTCGGGGCTTCAGTAAAAGTTAGGCTCGGTCTGGGACTTGAACCCAGGACCTTGCGGCTATGGTCCGCACACTCTAACCAACTGAGCCAACGGAGCAGCGGGAAAGGCCCTCTCTTTTTGTAACAATTCGTAGTTGAGGTGGCTGCTTTGGCCACTCTCAACATCCCTCCGCCGTCGAGTTTGACAGACCCTCAAGGGCCACCAGTGTTGAGGCAACCTGTTACCGCAACTTGGTGCTTCAGTAAAAGTTAGGCTCGGTCTGGGACTTGAACTCAGGACCTTGCCGCTACCGTCCGCATGCTCTAACCAACTGAGCCAACCGAGCAGCGGGAAAGGCGCTCTCTTTTTGCAACAATTCCAAGTTGAGGTGGCTGCTTCGGCCACTCTCAACACTTGAAATCTGACATTGTGCAAATTTCCCATAATTAGCATAATGGTTCTGTCAGTGGAAATATCATGGAAGCTGCAGATATGGCAGAAGGTCCTGTTCCACTTAGTCAGTGATTGCTCATACCAGAGCAATTTGATTACGCATCAGTTTTTTTGTCCAATTTTCCACATGATGGAACCATTATTTTATCAAAGTCAGAACTTCTGGAAGGGCTGAATTGAGTGGAGAAGTATGTCTTCTCAAACTGGTTTATTCATTTTTAAAGTATTAACTGCTTTTTGACTTGCTTCAAATAAGGTAATTGATGTGTCAAATTATATCATTGATAATTTCTGAATCAGAAGACATAGCAGTTGAATCAGGGTATATCTATGTTGTGCACATCTTTCTTTTGGGTCTAAAGAAACATGGGTTTGGTTTGGCTGAAAAAGTTAGAACTGTCCCTCGGCTAAGCCTTGGAGATGGTGCAACAGTTTTCTCCCCTGACCTGGCAACAACAATCTTCACTTACCTCTGCCAAGGGGCCTCACAATGGCTCCTCTTAGACTCTCAGAGGAAAAACTAGATCCTCATGAAGGAACAATACTCAAAGGATTCCTGGATAGATCTTCCTTCCACTTGACATCTGCAAGCGATGTGTTACCGAAATGGATGCTAATACAAAATGCTAAATAAATAAACAGTTATTACTAAAGAAGGCATTAAAGAATTATGCAAATGTAAGATGTGTGCTTGGTAAAAAGTTATTGTCAATGCTGGCATAAAATACCAAAAATATAATATAAAAACAAGAATGATTTCATGATCATTTTTTCTTGTTTCTGTGGGGCTCCATTGCTATGCAAATTGTCTGTGCCATCAAACATCTATTTTGCCCATTTGCATGTCAACTTCCTGATTGCGACATTGACAGCAACAGGGCGCCCAACATCTAAATAGTTGAATCTGCCTGCAGATGTGAAGAGTGGATTGCATCTGAAAGACATGTTGTAGTGTGTTTCCGCTGATTTTGTTGTACATTTATGAATTTTGTCCATTTTCGTGAGAGGCCCCCAGGTACAAAGTGGAGTGAGCAACGCGGACCATCGACAGTTGTCTTACCATAGCACATGTCGGCATGCCTGCATTTCGGCTCTCTCTTCAATGGTTATTCGTATCATTACTATTGGTGTATTGTTTATGCATACTTGTTGGCCTCCCAGTGCGCCCCGCCTTCTTTGTGTTTTTCTCACAGCACTTGGGAGTGACTGTCATCTCACCTGTTCCGTTTTGTATTAGTAAGTGGACTTTTGTGTCAGGTAAAATTTTGGATAGAATTCTCCTTTCTCCTTTCTTTATTTGAATTGGGAGACGGATTAAGGAAACAACCTTTCCTTAATCTGTGTGTAATTTGTGTCAGATTTAAGTACATTAATTAAGTTTAATCAGGTAAGCATGGATGTTGGAAATACGTGCATTAAGGATGAACCCTGGAATCCACTCCTGCCTGATTCATCAAGCCCGGACTCATTTTCAAATACAACAGACAGATGAGGATGTGGATGATGACTCATATTGATCATGATTCTGCTTCTTCTGAACATGCTGGCAACATGAATTGTTGCCATACTATTATGCAGGCGTCTGAATCACCAGAAACACATTAAACCACAATCATACTTATATCCATATAATAACTATGCAATTTTACCATCTTGAAATCGGCAATACCCAATTTGCATTTTTCCACTATCATTCCTGAATATTTGTATTATGACATTAGAATAACTATGGGTCAATTTTTTTGTGGTCGTATTGTTATTTCATTGCCCAAGTTCATGCTCATTATGAACAGTTTACTGCATAAATGCTGAATACTTGCATCAACTTGGAAGAATTCTTCACAGCTCTTTGCACATTTCTTGCTCGAATAGCCATGAAATCTTTTTTCAATTATATTGACTGTTTCATGTAAAAAGATTGTGTTACAAATTTTCTAATCATCAGTAAATCTATCTGATATGAAAAGTTATGGGCACATAAGAATTTTCAACTTACCCCTACAGCTGTTTCATTCCAGCTCCTCAATTTCATCATATATCTTTGATCAATTGCGGCCAGGTTAGGTAAATCCAGCACACTAAGAACAGTGTTAGGATCATCATAATCTAGAAAAATAACCAAGGAAACTTATTAATAGAATCTTCTTAAATTGACCTTTTTGACTCATCAGGAATACCTGCATGCCTAGCCCATTCAGTCATCCAGCAATTGGTCATTTCTTCCATTCCAAAATTCGACAAAACAATTGGTTTGATTGTTTCACTGTGGTTGACAGGCCTTTCAAGCTTCACCATTGCGATGTCATTCCATAGGTCCATTCCTTCCCAAACATACTTTTGATGTACCACAATATTAGCAAATTTTACAGTACTGTTCTATTATACCCCCGCCACCAATTTATACTATGGCAATTTTTTTCTTACTGAAGACCTTATTTTAATCAAATTTTTTTTCTGGTTGGATTCGAACCTCCTACCCAAAACACCTTGAGACTCGGAGACTGATGTTCTATCCACTCGACCACAGGCTCGTGTAAAAACACTTACTTCAATCATAATAAAATAATAATTTTCGGGTGACATAAAAAGAGCAATATCACGTAGCATAGAATCAAATGCGCAGTCATCTGCCACTATCCAACGCCGTAAGAACTTGGCCATATAGGAATCGAGCATTGTTCTATCCATTCCACACTGCCGCTTATTTCTTTCTTTTGCTGATCGCCAAAGTCGTTCGACGTTTTGAGTGTGGGCATTTGTTGTAGGATCAACAAAGTTGTATTTGTGATTGACAGTTTGATGGTCATACCCTGCCCTCCGAATTCCATTATAAGCGGCCCATTGGTCTGAGATTATGGTGGATCCTGCTGCAATCCTAGCTTCAATGATAGGCAAAAGTGTTGCTGCACTATGATCTGGAACTGCAACCATAAAACACTGTTTGGTTTTGCGACATGTTAGGCTGCTGTGGGGTCAAGAGGATGCAACAGTTCTGACCACAGGCTAACAAAAACAATAAACACAAAACTCTCCCAAACGTTTCACCAGATACTCGCCAGAACTTTCACTAAACCTCAGGCAGAACACCTTGGCACGTACCTCAGGAGATCCTACCCAAGTCTTCACTCCTAATCTTATAAAAGCCTCCCCTGCGCTCACAAAACAAAACAACTTACAGGCCCAATTTGTATTGGGTGACGACTGGCGACGTCACAAAATAATAATAAACAAAAAATATTATAATTGGAGCGATGGCGGCGACGCTCCTCAAACATAATCTTTTTAACAATGATAAAAAGACATAAACATCGCGAAACAGTGGCAGCATAAATCTATGCAAATCATTTCTTTTTTCGCCACTTTTCGCCGCGTCCAACTGCCTGCGCCGATGCTGGAAGCTGAACACGTTCACCTGGAGCCACCCCAACATCTCTCTGCCCTCAAAACCGACCAACGGGAGGTGAAAACCTTTCTGCAGCCTGAGTCTCATACTGAAGCCGGAGTGGCGGGAAAAGGTTGCCTCAACACTGGTGGCCCTTGACAGTCCGTCAAACTCGACGGCGGAGGGATGTTGAGAGTGGCCAAAGCAGCCACCTCAACTACCAATTGTTGCAAAAACGAGAGCGCCTTTCCCACTGCTCGGTTGGCTCAGTTGGTTAGAGCATGCGGATGGAAGCCACAAGGTTCTGGGTTCAAGTCCCAGACGGAGCCTAGCTTTTACTGAAGCCCCGAGTAGCGGGAAAAAGTCGCCTCAACAGACATATTCCACCAAAAACCCATTGCTGAGGCAACATTTGCCCGGTATGCCTTTTCCTTCTTGCAAATAGTGTTTCATCTATTTCCACAATAGTTCCTGGGCCACCAATTGGTATTGTAATTTGCTCCATTTTCCAACGACAGACTTCTCTCATGTAATTATACCAGTCAAGGATACACTGCCAACTCATTCCTAATTCTTCTTCACAAAATTTAATAGACGATAATTCCTTCGCCCATGAATAAATAAAAAGAGTGGATTGGCAAAATGGGATTCTGGATCCTGTGTACCATGTGTGAACATGAACACCTATTTCTTCCCGACAAGTCTGCTTGTTGCATTGCCAGCGAGGCTGATTTCCAGTAGACAAAATCATTTGACGTTGATTCGAGCATAATCTCTGGCCATGTAGAATACCTCGATTTTGTAAAAATAAAGTAGCCAAATTTTTATCCGTTATTTCTTCAATCAGTCTAATAAAGTTCATTTTGTATCTAAAAAAAGGAAAAGGAAAAAAGTAATAAATAGGAGGTGGTAGTATAATACACAAAAAAGCTGAAAAAGTAAAAAAATTGGTGGTGGGGGTGTAATAAAACAGTACCATATTTACTTCAATCCGAGTGTCTTCATATCCAGTTGAGTTATGTTTGCCAAATAAAGCACTGCATCTTTTAAAATCAGCCGTGAAGACATTGAATCTGTATGGAAAGTAGATTTCATTTATGCTTAAGCATCAACATCAGGTGAACTCATACTAAAGTGCACACTTCGATATTTGCTTAGTATCTTGAGGTTAGGAAGATCCTAGTATCTTGAGGTTTTGGAAGTTAATGATTGTTTTTCATTTTCCTACTTAAATGAGGTAAATCCAAAAAATGTTCATGAGTTGAGAAAATAAGGCACAATCAGAATTTTCCAATGGGATGGTCTGCCTTCAAGGTTGATGGGGCTGAATCAGCAGAAAAGACCTCCAAACGCCTGTTTATAATACATAGAAAGCACAAAGTCCTCAAAATCAAAATATATTTGCCATTTTTATCAGGCTAGAAATATATAGGGTCTCAGGTAGGTGCGTGCAGTGCATGTAAGTGCATGTAAGATGTTCCCATTTCCTCTTGATGCATTCTACCCCTAATGGCAACATAAAGAAAATACAATGACATCATAAATAGAATAGAAAAACTTCTGGTGTGATTAAACCCCAATAAAACATGGTCATTTTCTGATTAGTTCGATTAAGGCTAAATTTTTCGGGGGAATAGATATTGCTCCTTCATTATTAGGGTTCAGTCCAGAGCTGAGGATCAGGGCTTAGTCTGAATTGGACAATTTCAGGTAAATAATTCAGATTCAAATCTGGGATTGCACACTGGGATTAGACTAAAGCCTATCATGTGGTGAGTAGGAATTCAGCCCTAAAACCGTTGGATCCAAGGCTGGGTCCAGATCAAGAGGAATGGCTTCACCCACCTTCTATTAGGAAAGATAGGGAAGTCAGAAGATCCTGCCAAATCTACTTGATGATGATTGGGTGGATGGTTGACCAATGCAGCTTCACACCAGTTTTCACCATCACGTGTTATCATCATCATCCAAGGCCTCAAATGCGGTATGGCATATTGATTATTGATGACTCGTGTGGAACGATGATCATTGATTGTACACTAAATCAGGTGCATACTTTGATTAGTAGAACCTATTCTACATGATATGTACATACAAGCAATGGCCTTTGTTACTCCAAAAGAAGATAACTCAGCTCAGAAGGATATTCCACGACTTAGAAAATGTTCTCTCTAATTCACAGAATAAAAAATTATGCTAGGACTTTTTTAAGCATTTAGGAAATTTTTGTTAAAAAAGATTTGTGTAGCCCCACATATGTATAAAGTCAAGTATGGGTCTATTCACATAAAAGGGTGCCATCATCTACAGTAATGCATAGTATAATGAATAAAAATGCAGTTAAATTAATTCCAATCATTGTACCCCAGAAACTAAGTGTTGTGCAGGTCTTTTCTTAAGAGGCAAAAGAAAAGGTTGAGGCTTCTGGTCAGAACTGACCTGTTAGAACTAATCCCTTGGCTAAGCCTCAGTGATAGTGCAACAGCCCGGTTCCCCAGACCTACAACAACAAAGATTACTTTAACTTAGATGCGGGGCCTCACCAGAGAGCTCCGCAGTCTCCTAGCTGAGACAAGGAATCCCCTCAGGGATAAACTTACTTGAGTATAACCCTTAATAGGTTTCCCAAGGCTTGCTGACTGCAAGCTGGCGCCTGGGCCTTTGGCCCTCCGCCTTCGTCGATTGATAATAAAATCTAAATAATAAACAAATATATTAAACAATATATCCGACGAAATATGTAAAAAGAATGTGGATAAACCACAGTGAATAATATGCAAAAATAAGACGAAAATGCTGCAAAATATTTTTATGGACACCTGGGGCCGGTTTCCGGTACGTAAGTTATAACTTAAGTCAGTTCTAGACTTAAGTTATAACTTACTAAGTTATAACTTGAGTCGGTTTCCGGTACGATTTAAGACATAACTCAGCGAAGTTATAACTTAAGACTGACTTAAGTTACATCTTGAATAACGTTTTACTCCCATTATCTTCACAATACGAAAAATCAATAAGTTAAGTTATAACTTAAGTTATATCTTAAATCGTATTATGGGGTTACGGCGAATCAAAAACGCCTACTCAGTTTACACAGCGCGTAAAAGTAGTCCGCAGCATTGTTGCATCATGCACAATATGTTTCATTTCACTTAAATAACGTCCACTCCTTCACTACGAATGCTAACATGAGTGAGAAAAAGCGAGGTAATAATTGGACCACGGCCCAAATTGAACGATTAAAGGACATGTGCATCGAAAAACGTGGAATTATAGAAGCCAAGCACAACGACGCTGATATGCGAGTGAAGAAGAAACGAACGTGGGAATTCATCGTCAACGAAGTTAATTCTTGTTATCCTGCCAACAAAAGAAATGTCGACGAAGCGAAGAAAAAATGGATGAATTTGAAAAGCCTGGCAAAGAAAAAGAATGGTGCGGATAAAAAAGCTTTGCAAGGAACGGGAGGTGGGCCACCGTCGTCTCCAATGCCTCAGGTACTTGAGGACATCGTAGATGCCTACAAAAAATCCGATAGTTTCAACGGGATTCCATCTGGGATTGATACCGAAGATACCACTATTACGTCAGATTTAGAGTGAGTACTTGCACGTATAATTTACTTAATAACGCGAATTATTTCTTGAAGAATGTTAAAACGATATCCTAATAACACTATCGAAAAATGAATGAGGTTGCACATTAAAGTAAAAGGAACTAGTATAGCCATTAGGCAACTGCCAATCACTAATGACATAGTGTTTAAATCAAAATAAATTTTGTAACCGACTTTATAAAACTATTTCGGTGACGACCGTCTAAACAAATTACGAATTTAACAGCGTAACATGAAAATCTTATTTAAGAAATGAAAATGAAATGTCGTAGCGATCATACATTGACAGTGGAAAAATTCTAGGGGATTCATACCTGAAAAGTCGGATGAAGTCGAAAAATGTGACAAATCTGCTGAAACGCTGTTTTTAGACGTTTCTCACCATGCTGAATCTTTTTGATCAATAGAACCAAGAATTTTTCCAGAAAATTTCAAACAATTAGCATAGAATTTGAAGCAAAAGAGTATTAATAGAGTATCACTTGATGCTGCTTGAGACATTATTTATGACCAATAGAAAAAATTACTTCATCGACAATATTGTCCACAAATTTTTTTGAAGGATATAGTGTTGAAACAATAGCCAATAAAAAGTGACTTTTAATTTAGAATCTGTCGAACATTGAGTGTGCTCTTTCAAACGTTATTTATTAATTTTCATATCAAAGGATCATATGTACTTTTTTCCCCTCAATAAATATCTCACTTTCGGTACTGCGTTGTTTTGATTAACAGCTTTAAAGATTTTTTAAGTTTTCATGATTAGGTAGTATAGTGAAATAAAAATTGAAAATATTCATTAATTAATTCCAGAAATGAATCCGATGTCGATTACGATATGGTCGGAAAAGGTCCAATTTCCACAGCTTCCAAAGTTCCGATAAAGGCTCCGAAAAATGCGGAGAATTCGGTCACACCGTCATTACTTGAAATCGAGAAAGCTCGACTCGATATCGAGAAAGAATCGTTGGAATTACAAAAGGAAACGTTTGCCATGAAAAAAGAACTGTTCGAAAAGAAAAAAGTGAAATTAGATTGGGAGATTCATGTGTTGAGACTGAAAGCTGATAAGTTGAAATCTAGTTACAACCTCACCGAGTTGAAATAAGTTTTATTATTATAAGAATCTGTTTGAATAAAATGTGAATCCGTTTTTCGGACCAGACTATAAATGGAAGTATGAATTCGCAATGTGTAATCTAAAAGTCTTTCCGTTTTCTGGACCCAGTGCGTCGTTGTAATCCGCAATCTCAATGCCTTCTAATTCGTCTTCAAACACATCATCAAAATCTCGTTGATTCCGATCAATCGCTAGATTATGCAATATACTAGTAGCAATGATGAGCTTTGTGACTTTAGATGGTTTGATACGAACTTCACCATGCATAATGTGGAAGCGTCGTTTCCATCTACCAAACGTTTGTTCAATGATGACTCGTGTGCGCCTTAAAGGAAGCACAATAATTTTTTTTATTCACTCAAAAAATTTTTTTGTTGTCTAAACGTGCAGCAAAATTTTAACTATAGAAAAATTAATACTGCGGAAAGAATATATCAGGGTTTCAAGCCCCCCTCCAAACCCCCACCACGCCCATTTATGGTCTCCAGTTTTTCATGGTGACTTCAGGAAAAAATTATTCAATATTGAAGCATAAAATTACATAATTTTAGCTGTATAAATATTATGACGCTTCCACATCCGAATATGTTATTTGTAAAGGTGAAAAAGAACAGAAATATGTTCTACAATTTGACATTATTGTTGTGCTGAAATTCTTTGAAAATTAAGGAGATATATTTATGCTTGATTAACATATTATCATGTTATTTCTGTTTTATTTCTTCAAATTTTGATCTATGAGATAACAAAGGGAATTTTCTGAATCAAGAAAGCAGTGAAATATGCCTACCTATGAGCTGCATTAAAATTCAATTGATTACGATTTTCCGGGTTCCGGAAAGGCGTGAGTAACCATGGTTTGCAAGGGTACCCGCTATCGCCGAGTATGAATCCGTCTTCACGACCGGCTTCAAATTGCGCGTTTATCCGGCTTTGAGACCACACAAAAGCATCATGCGTTGACCCTGGCCACTTCGCGCAAATGTTCAAAAATCGTCCTTTACTATCACAAATACTTTGGACGTTGATAGAAGGAAAATATTTACGATTAATATAGTCGTTTTCATTTTCAGACGGTCGTTGAATGCGAATATGAGTACCATCAACTAATCCTAAAACGCCCGGGAAATTTGCAATTTTGTAAAAGTCCGATTTTATTTGATCGCAACGCCCTTTGACTGGAAACTGTATGCCGGAACTCATACGATTCAATATAGCGCTAGTTACTTTCCAAACTGTTTTGCATGCAGCACTTTTGGTTATACGAATATCGTCCCCACAAAAAATTTGAAACGTACCAGTAGCATAATATCGCAAGGTCATAAGAACTTGTTGCACTGGCAGCATGGCGTAATTCCTCTTCGTAGTATTTAGTTGATTAGCTAATAAGTCCGTGATATGCAAAATACTTGGACGATCGAAACGATATCTTTGATACAAATCCACGTCATTATATATATCTAGAGGATTAGATCGGTCATGAAATATTCTATTGATGCGAATGTTGTTTCGACGTTCCTCGTTCAGCAGCAATAAAAGTCGACCGACCATTTTTCGAAAACGCAAGAAATGATGTACGAGTGAAGTGTGAACAAACCGACATAATACACCTCGTCGTAACTTTAAGACACCTACCCACCAGTCTTAAATTTCACGCGAGTTAAGACATAACTTAAATAAGTCAAGACTAGTCTTAACGTACCGGAAACCCATTTTTTTAAGTCTTAACTTAAGTCATATGTTTAAGACATGTCTTAAAGTTGAGCAAAGTCTTCCGTACCGGAAACCGACTTAACGGTTTAAGTTAGAACTTAAGTCCGACTCCGACTTAAGTTGCTTTCCGGAAACCGGCAGCAGCAAAATAAACGAAAATGTTATGTAAAGTTGACAATGAAAAATCACTATGACTTTGGTCTTTCTGTGGCACTCCACTTCTATGCAAATGTCTGCGCCGCTGGTTGTCCATTTATTCGATTTGCATGGTGATTTCCCCACGTGATTTGCCATCAACAGGGTGCCCAACAAAAGAATGATTATGTGAAATGTTCCAAAGTTCAGCATTTTAATCTTCCCTGGTGTTCAAACAGTAGGCCCTAACGAAGCAATTTATTCTGAACAATGTAAGCTTTGAATAACATTGGAATGTGAAAAATAGTGGAACATATGTCAACACACATTTTCCAGAAGCTTCACATACTTTTCTATTATCATATAACTTGAAAATTGTTCACACATAGGTTATATATTGTAAGGCTGAAAAGGTAGAGTAGATTAGAAAGTGGAGCCAATGACCCAAATCCACATAACGTGCGGGTGTTATATTTTAAAAAATTGGTAAGATGGCGTTTGGTAGCTCAGACCTCCTTAATCCATGGGGTTGGAGGAAGAAGGTAAATTCGGTAAGAGGAATTGCCCTACGAAAGAGATAGCCAGGATTGGACCTTAACTCCAATGCTTCCCTGCCCCTGCCTTAGACTTTGGAATGACTCCTTACTCAGGGGTGAGAAGTCCAGTACAAGAATACTACTTAACTGAGAAAAGCATGACTAAAATAAGCCAGACGAGGTAACACACTTCAAGAAGAAAATAATATAAGTTCTTACCAAAATATTTATTTATAGAACTTACCTCTAAATCGCCCCTTCCAAAAACCTGACGTCTTACTATTATAAAAATATGGTGGCTTATGTACAGGCAAAAAATGACAATAATAACATATACCACGGGACACCAAAAAATCCACTAACAGAATCACAAAGCCATGTTCTACAGTAAGCATCACATTGGGCCTGGTCAGGCATGGTCGGACATTTTGTACCTGCGGGCGTTTTCTGTAAACTGACACGAGTGTGTTAGATTTCACACAACAACATGGGGCGATACACGGGGGGGGGGGGTGTGAAATCTGACTGTTCCTGATTGTCCGACTTCTTCAATTGTCCAACTACATTAATATTGCGTTTCTTTGACCATCTCAATTCTTCCACTATCTCGATTCTCCTACTATATTGTACACTGCGTATTTTCTTATATTTGATTTTTGTTTGTTTGTTTATCTTGGTTTTTCTCCAATCACAAAGTAGCACATTCAAAAGCCACTGTTTCGCTCCAGCCACCAGAATAAAAATATATGCCCCATTAAAGCCACCAATTATTCAGCAACTGTCCCACTACAGCTACCACCAAAAATTTATGTTCCATTGATAGTTTAGCAGTAATATTCAAATTTTTTTATTTCCCCTCATTGACATGAAGGAATAAGATTTGTAAACAAAATAAAGGGAAACAAAAAACAAATTGACAAATGGAACAAGTCCAACTGAAAAAAAAATAAAAACACAAAAAGTAATTGAACGGAAGCACAAAAAAATTGAGTAAACAGACCAACAAACAAAAACAGAACAAAATCAAATTAGGGGAAGAAATGAAGAAAAAATATGAAGAAAACAGAAAAAAAGATTATAAAAGAGAAAACTGAACAAAAGCAACAGACTTAAGGAAGAAGAGGAACCTAACTACAAAAAAAACAGTGGGAAAACAGATGAATGGAAACTACAAAAAGATAAATAAAGTATTTCATATATTTTTCACTTTCTTTTTTATCTTGCTTCTTTTTCTCTTTTTTTTACTTTTTCTTTCATTTTCGTTTTTTCATTTTATCTTTCTTTTCGCTTGTTTTTCTAAAAATCCTTCTTCTTCGCTCACTGTTTTGTTTACTAGTTCATTTTTTTCATTGATTATTCTATTATTGTTTTCTTTTGTTTTTCTCTACTTAGTTTTTTGTTGTCTTTGTTTATTTGCTCATTGGTTCTCTTTCACTTTGTACATATTTTCCCCCCTTGTTAATAATAAAATATAAAAGCTAAAACAATCAACTAAAACAAAAAATATTGGTGGATAATGAGACAGTGGCTGTATAGCGAGACATCTGCTGAAGAATTGGTGGCTGTAATGGGACACCAATTTTTATTTGGTGGCTGAAGCGAGACAGGGGCTGGAGTAGCGCAGTACATATCATCAGTTCCATTTATATGTTAATAAGGTTGCATTTTAACACATTGTGAGACTGCCTAAAAATATATTATACCATAGTCAGACAATGGGAACTGTTGAAGAATCACAGCATGAAAAAAAAATCACAGTGGAAGAAACGAAACAGTCAAAGAATCGCTACAGTTGGAGATTCCGAATTGTCCGAGAATTGGGATAGTTGGATAATATTGAAATATGTCACGAGGAGTGACGAAAATGTAAAGTTATGGAAAAATTATGTACATTTTCTGCAAATTCTACCATGTTTTCCCCCAAAAATTTCCGGTTAAAACCTGTTTTTGTACAGCTATTTTTCGTTTGTTGAAATTACGAGTAATATGCACTCAAGCACTTTTTGCATTGTACAGAAACGGTGGCGACATCTCAAAAACACTAATTACGGACACTTGCCTAACAGGGCTAATTGTGGCGCCCTGTGGATTTCAGAACCTACAGTAATTCAAGTCTGGTCTGCGCCCACCACTGTGGGTGTTTTTCATGTCTGAAATGTGGGTCAAGTGGGTCTGAAACGAAGGAGAAGACCCTGTTTCTGGGAAGATAACCAGTCTTTGGTTTTTCGCGTCGACCCGAATAGTAGAATCCTGCACTGGATTCCATCCGTAATTTTTCTTTACGAGCGTTGTCTCGCGTCTAGACCGTTATTTTGTTTTATGTATTTTCGTGCCAGTTTTACGTTTCGTATCAAATCAACGTGAATCTCGTATTTGTACGAAGACTGTAAGTTGTAAATTAGTAAAACCGAAAACTCAACTTCCCTAAGTACATATCAATCTTACAGTAGCTTGACCTGTAGTACCGGTACATCTGACAAATAGAACACATTTTTATATATTCCAGACACATTTTTTTATGATCTCCTATGCTTAAGCATTGTTTTGGGAACATGTTATTCACTATTTCTGGACACAATTTTTCAAGAAAACATTTGGAAAATCCTGCCCCTAAACAGTAAAAAAATTGTCCTGAAGGTGACATAACATATAAGAATTTGACCCTATGTTTTGTAAAGCCTGTGTTTCCCACGGTAGGAAATTGGGTACATATAATTTGGAAAGAAAAAAAAAAGTAATGGCTGGACATGGTACAAAAAATGTGATAAAAGCATGGTTGTCCCTTTCTTGCATGTTGATTCTTCCATGATTTGTACTTCAAATGAGCTTGAGTGAGATCAATGATAAAAAGTTTTGATGCAAAGTCATTTCATGGCAAGGATGTTATTTTGCATTTTCGTTTGAATGGCTACAAAATTCAATTCCCATGTTGTTTCCAAATTTTCAATTTCAAAAGCTGGTTTTCCATCTTTGAAGGGGAATCTTGATATTGAATCATTGTTTGGATTTGCCAAACCCCTTTCAAATTAAATAATTAACTTGAAACTTAACAAAGAAAGTCCTCAACATACAATTTGGGATTTGGGTGTTCTCTTTTTTAAGAACAACATTGAGGGCTGTCAAACTCTCAAAACCCTGATAGATAGTGTTATGGATGGATTTAGGGTAGCAGTCATCCCACATCTATGCAAAATTGGGGAATTGGGTTAAGCCACAATTGTTGACCAGAAAAGGGATGTTTTACTCATTCTTATAACTTCGATGTGTTGTGGGCAAGTTGCGTCCATTGAACATTATATTTGTTTACTTTTGGCCTAGTAAACGGAACACTGACAGCCCCAACCAATTTACATATTATTAATACTCAGGCACTAAGTGGAGGATGGGGCCGATTTACGGGGACCAGTACCGAGGAAAGCCCCAGTTCTGTTTAGTTGTGTGAGCTTTCAGGATGCATCTGGGGAAACCCTGATTGCTCTTCGATCGCAAAAGTTAGAGTTTCCAGTTTCTTATTAGTGACTGAAGGTTGTGTTTAGTTCTGCTAGAGAACTGTTGCGCTGTGTTTACCTGATTACTCATAGGAAGCTCCTTTAAGTGACCTACAGTAATTGGTTGGATACAAGCCAATAGCCACTTTAGTTGTATTGCTGACATCTTCGGATCTAAGCAGAGACCTAAACATAACAATGGTTAACTCCTGCTTTTCAGGATTTCCAAACTGTGCTCTAAATGCGTGTAAGCCTGATGGTTAGCTAATTTGAACTCAGTAAAAACAGCAATTGGTATGAAAAATTCATTTTTATATGTTAGGCTTCTGTGGGTAGAGGATGATGTAACTGGCCTTTGGGTTTAGACAAAGGAAGTTGCAGCAGTTCTGACCACAGGCTAACAACAACAACAAACTAAAAACTCTTCCAGACGTTTCACCAGATACTCGCCAGAACTTTCACCAAACCTCAGGCAGAACACCTTGGCACGTACCTCAGAAGATCCTACCCAAGTCTCCAATCCTACACTTATAAGAGCCTCCCCTGCGCTCACAAAACAAAACAACTTACAAGCCCAACTTGTATTGGGTGACGACGAGCGATGCCACAAAATAATAATAAATAACAAAAAATATTATAATTAGGCGATGGCGGCGATGCTCCATAAACTAATCTTTTTTAACAATGACAAACAAACATAAAAATCGCGAAACAGTGGCAGCATATATCTATGCAAATATTTTCTTTCTTTTCTCCACTTTTCGCCGCGTCCAACCGCCTGCGCACCGACGCCGGAAGCTGAACACATGCACCTGAGGCCACCCCAACATCCCTCCGCCCTCAAAACTGACCAACGGGAGGTGAAAACCTTTCTGCAGCCTGAGTCTCATACTGAGGCCCCGACTGCATAACAGTTTTCCCCTCGGAAAACAAATTTTTGGGGCTACCCCCTCCAAGATGTGATCCTGCCCCTACCAGGTCCTTCAGGTGATGGCGACTTTGACCAATCCATTCGGCAGGGCACTCCTTTTCAGGCTACTGGAAATGATCACGAACGTAGTTCGGCCTGGACTTTGACGTTGATCTGTGCCTAGATCCGGGGCGTCGCCGTTCCTCTTCTCATGTGTACTGGTTTTTACAACGTCGGTGATGAGGTACCCCAGGTGCGCTTCCTCTATGGTCAGCCGCTCGCCACGTTGCTGCGTCCAATACAAATCTACTCAGTAAAAAATATTTTCTATAAAATATTAATGTATCAAAATGATAGCTAATAAGGCTGCAACCTTCCGCCTTCTCAAATTTACACCTGGTTTACACTTTGCTTCACACGCCCACTTTCAGGCCAATTTTTTCTAAAATGGTAATTAAGAGGTATAGTAATTAATGAGAACATTTTGCAGATAAGAGAATGGTAAAAACAAATGTTGAAACTGGAAAATGCTGTGAGTGTAACAAATTCTACAACAAACAAACAAAATGCATTTCAGAAATTATTCTTGATGATCTTAGTTTTGAGGAAGAATGTGATTAAAATTTGACTGATTTATATTCTGATTTAAACATATGCGCTTGTTTGATGATGAAATGTTACTTGTCCAAATTCCATGAAAGAATAAAAAACAAGATTGGATTAAAATGTGGCCTGATCAAGTACATTATTTCAATAAATATTGCCTTCAGGCAGAGGGTGCCCTCTAATAAATAGTGCACCAAAAAGACCAAAAAAATAATAAAGGGCATAGTGATATTGGGATAATTATTGTAATTTTTGCAGAAAATATTGTTGAATATTCATTTGTTTACCCTGAATCCTCTTCAATAAATCACCATCATGAATAAGTCAACTGTCAGAGGGTCAATTCCTCTAACCTTTGGTCCACTATCACTATTTATTTTATTTCTTAAGTTCTTTGTTGTTAAAGTAAGTCCATTTTTTGAAAAATAGGGTGCAGCCAGGAGTCGAACCTGGGTTACCAGCATTCCGGGCTGATGCCCTCACCACTAGACCACCGCACCACGAGGTGAAGCCAGATTAAGGTGCTCCCCTAGGCTACGATTTTGTAGCACACAACTCCAAATGCTTGGTGGTCGCGAACCTACGACCTTTGGCAAGTAAGTCCACTTTTCATTAAGCAAACAACTATGTCAAAAGGGTTTGTGTTGTACTATTTTTGCTCCAAAACATATGAATGCAAAGTTTTATGTAGTGTTTTATACTTGATGTTTGGCGTCATTTTGCCACTTTTATTCATTCTCATATTATTTTTAATTGAAAGTTGATCGCCCTGTCATTTGTGACACGGGGTCACAGTTTGGTTACGTGTTTAGGATGTCTCTACTGCTGACATTTTATTTCTCAATGCTCTTCATTCTCGTGGAATTAGCGTCAGTAATGGGCACCCTCTGTGCCTAAGTCAGCTCTCATCCTGGTAACAGTTTGTATTTTGGTTTGCGGTTTCAGGCACCTTTTCTAAGTTCAACTTTGTGCGAGATGTTTGAACATTGGTGTTCCGATGTGTCGTATAGGAAAAAATAATTAAAAGATTATTTATCGTGCGTGTTTTTAGTAAGAGACCTACAGAATGTAGAAGAGCGTGCAGAATGCTGTACATGGAACACTCAGAGTGTTAGACGAATTTCACGCAACAATAATCAAACGCAGGAGATTGATGGGCTCGTAGAGAGTGCTATGCCAATTTATCCAGGGATCTTCACTCAGGTCGTCAAAGGTTTTCGGATGCTGAAATTCGGACTGCACTATCTTACCCAATTCGGAGTTAAAACCGTTTACTCAAACTATTTTCTAAATAGTTTGACTCACTCTAGAGCACACACTTAAATCACGATTTACTAATATGAAAATTTGCCGCTTCAATCTCTCAAAAATCGAACACACACTTTCAGACACAACCATTCGACTACAGTACAAAAACCAACAATGAAATATTTTCACAATTTCTTCAGCAGTCTAGCCACGCCTCTTCTCACGTCTCATCATGATCTTTCTCCATTCAACTTGCCGATCTTTGGCAAAAGTGACACGAGCTTTACAAACACACCAAATCACTCCACAACAGATGGCATTGTGTTTGTTTTGTATTTCTCCTTAACCTACATTTTGTGTTTTGTCTCCAAAAATAATCCCCGTTTTCTACAGTTGACTAACAGCCTCATCTTTAGCTCTAACTCTGTTAAGTCCGGTTAGCATTAGGGTAAGAACTAGGTTAGGAATCTCCCACGAATGGAAGGAAGGTAGCCAGCGTATACCCGCCAGTTAATTTCACGCAACCTCGAGTATAAGTCGCATCTGAAATTAATAGGATTGAATTATAAGTCGCCCTTGTCTACATTTTGCATCAAAATACTTTTAGTTCTCTCTAGAAAATTCCCCCAAATAAAGATAAATTTTTAAATGCTTTGAAGATATTAATTTTGTAGATCGTGTTATTGTTATTCTAGATTTAAGTACCGAAATGAATAAGCATGAATGTTATACAAATGAATATAAACTGCCTGATCTGAGTAAATTTGATCTGATTGAAGGGGTGTTCATAATATATAAGTGGCCCTCAGATATAAGTCATCCTGGAGTATAAGTCACAGTTTTCAAACCCTATGTTTTGAGTATAAGTTGCAACTTATTGATCAGGATTTATGGTATGTTTTTTTATACTTTCTTATGAACTAAATTTTTATAATATATTTGTTGCATTAAAATTAAAATGTGCTTCATTCATGTACATTTGCCCCTTTGATTTTGATAGTTTGATTAACTGAGTGGTCACTTTAGATGACCATTTTGAAAATGATCAGGAACAAATAAATTTGTTTCGAATCAAACCAAATTACAGCACTGCTGCAGTAATTTGCATATGGACATCTTCCATGCACCCAAAAGCTCATTTTGAAAACTACAACTACAAAAAGAATACATTGCTGAATAGCATTTTAATTTGTCAAATAAAGTTCACAGTAGTTCATTAGCGAACAGAATCAACTGACGTTTGTTGCCGAAGTACAATTCTTCCCCAAATAAGATCTTGTCCTAATTAAGGAAATTAATAATTATGTAAAATTTACTGTAACTCGTTTTTTCTAAGAAAATCTTACTCTGGTGGGTAATCGCAAAAGATGAAGTTGCCTCTTTTCACTGGTTTCACGCCGAGTTCACATTTAACAGCATCAAGTTCGACTAAAAAGTCCAAAAGAGAAATGTATCAAGAGAAAATAAAGCATATACAGGTCAAATGATCAAAATATTATCAGTAACTTTGAATGACAGTATGTTTTTCAAGAATTGCTGCAAGAGTGGAACTGGAATGCAAGTAGAATTTACGTTTGTGGACATTTATACTGAACCACACAACTATAAAGTTCCGAATCTGCAAGCCACCTTAACTAACTCTTGACAATTCTGAACAAAAATTTCACAGTAAGTTCATTGTTAGAGTCTTCCATGATAGTAGTTTTGTATTATTTCCAATTCCAAAATCTATTTTAAACGTGGACTACATATTATAACATGGTCTCGCAAGTCAGATTAGAACAATCATCCCTACAAATAAATTGTGGATTCTGCAAACTTATTGAAATCAACCCATCAAAACCAGGAATTCAGCACATCAAATGCTGTTTTTAAATATTCATCTAACATTTACAGCGTACCCTAAATGTTTGAATGCCCAATGAATTTTCAATGTCAAGGTATGCTTATAATAACCATGTATCTTAGAAAGAGTAGAATACTACAGAAAATTAGCTGTAAGGTAGCCAGCAAATTTTCTATCAAGTAAAAACCCCCGGAATCAGTCAACAATACAAAATTGTATGTCATGTGTGTCAGTATGCCTCATGGAGAACTATGGGTTGGATCTTCTGTTTGCTGGATCAGGGATACAAACATTCTGATCTACCCTTGGAAATAGATTTTTTCTATGAATTCCAGTCAAATCTCTACAGCATCTACAGTATGCTTGAAACTATGATAGAACAAACTGTCATCAGTATCAGCAAATAACATTAATTCCATGCACTTACATATGCATGGACCAAAGTAGTTGAAATCACGCGCCTTATGTATATCAGCTTCGTTTTCTGGATAACCGCAGTCATCATCGCTAGTTTGGCATAAAACATTGTAGAAAAAAATTGGGTGTGGATAGTACACGTTGGCGTCACCATCTTTCATGCAAATTTCTTTTTTTGGCTTTTTAGATGCTGACAAATCACGGCAATTGCAATCCACTGTGTCATAACCTGTGTCGTAACATTCGCGGTTCCACTTGCAAACTCCAGGTCTACAGCCACCTGAGAGCAAAGGCAAAAAAATTGATGTGTAATGATGAAATGTTGAAGGGCAATGGTTTTATAATATCAGGTCAAAAAATAAAAACAAAAAACATTCTGATAAAATTTAATAGTTTTTTCAAATACAACCTTTCTGAAAAAAGTTAAAAGCGAGCAATATATGTAAAAACTATATAATATACTCAAGTTTAAAATTCCCATGAAAATTCATGGTTATTTTTCCCTGTTCTGCTGACTGGAAACCAGGGTATCCAAGGAAAAAATGTGTTTTCTCATCCATTTTGGAATCGGCATTAAATGAGAATGCAGTTGGATTTGGACTTCTCACCCCAGAGTGAAGGGTCATTCTAACTTCAATGAGGCATAATCCTGGCTATCTCTCCTGCCCAACGAAAACTCCTACCGATTTTACCTTCTTTCTCTGACATTACAGATTAAGAGGAAACAATTGGTCTAAGTCCCACGGCCAGGCTTCCTTTTAAAATATAACATTTGGTTTAATATGGTTCCTTTATCAATACACTTATCTCATTTTGACTGGCATTGCTATCTTAGCCCCAACTTTTGGGATTTTAGAAGATTGTGAGATTTTGTCTGCTTATGTCACTCAATTGTTTTTCAGTGTAACTACCAGTAGGAATTTCCCACAAACTCTAGAACTGTTAATTGGGGGTAAACATGCCATTTGTATGGGGCAAATTAACCACGATCTTGTATTTTCACATTTTGAATAAGAAACTATTTGCTGGAGCTATTTTTTACCTTTGACATGGTGCGGACTCTCAGTGATGGCCAACTTATAGTTAAGATCTTTTTGGCAGAAGCCTTCCGTGATGTTGCAAAAGGTGAGTTCTTCAAAGCAATCTCTATTTTGCTTGCAAGGTCGCAAATATTCTAAAGTGAAATTGAACAATATATAAACGGTGGATAATTCTGGTGACTGTTTATAGTGATCCAAAAAATTGACGAGTTTTCATAATAAAGCTTCATCCAAACTGAATTTTTTTTTTACTTTGACAATATTCGTCACCAGTTTTCGGGTCGGTAGCTTGTGCGAAACCATAAGGACATTGACAAATGTAGCCAAGCTCAACAGAATCCTTTTTGCATTTAGCGATACCTGTGCACTTGTTTTTGCGACGACATGGGTCTTCTGCAGCTGAAAAGAGTGAAGACCTAATTAAATTTTGTAGAATGTTGAATCTGAAAAAGTATTGAATTCATATTCCATACAAACATTGACGTTTGACTTTGTGGGGTCAGCCTCATCCTGTTGCCTTCTGCTTTCAGTAAAAGCTTGGCTTTGCCCTGGGCTAGAACCTGAAACCTTGTGGATAATGTCAGCATGCTATAATCAACTGAGTCAACTGGGTAACGGGACACATATAGTCTGCAACAATCCAAAGTTGAGGTAGCTACTGTTTCCACTCTCAACCTTCCTCTACAATACAGTTTCATAGATTGTCAACAGCCATACTGTTAACATAACTGCATTGTCTCTGTCATCAAAAAGCTAGGGTCAGTCCATAAGCTGTATGGCTAGTATTCACAGGCTTTAACCAGGCGTGTCAACCAAGCACACCCTTTTGTGGATATATTTGTAAGAGTTGGAGTTGGGGTGGCTGCTTCGACCCATCCATAACCACAGCAAATGAAATAAATATGGCTCTACAAAATCTGTAATTCAAAGGTAGATTATAAAACTATAGTAACTATAGTCTTACTGTTGAGAGTGGCCAAAGCAGCCACCTCAACTAGGAATTGTTGCAGAAAGAGAGTGCCTTTCCTGCTGCTCGGTTGGCTCAGTTGGTTAGAGCGTGCCGATGATAGCCGCAAGATCCTGGGTTCAAGTCCCAGACTGAGCCTAACTTTTACTGAAGCCCTGAGTAGTGGGAAAAGGTTGCCTCAACACTGGTGGCCCTTGACAGTCCGTAAAATTCGATGGCAGAGGGATGTTGAGAGTGGCCAAAGCAGCCACCTCAACTACGAATTGTTGCAGAAAGAGAGCGCCTTTCCCGCTGTTTGGTCGGCTCAGTTGGTTAGAGCGTGCGGACGATAGCCACAAGGTCCTGGGTTCAAGTCCCAGACCAAGCCTAACTTTTACTGAAGCCCCGAATAGTGGGAAAAGGTTGCCTCAACACTGGTGACCCTTGACAGTCCGTCAAATTCGACGGCAGAGGGATGTTGAGAGTGGCCAAAGCAGCCATCTCAACTAGGAATTGTTGCAGAAAGAGAGTGCCTTTCCTGCTGCTCGGTTGGCTCAGTTGGTTAGAGTGTGCGGATGGTAGCCGCAAGGTCCTGGGTTCAAGTCCCAGACCAAGCCTAACTTTTACTGAAGCTTTTGCCTCAATTGCCTCAACATTACTATAGTAATTACTGGATTATCATTTTCAAATTTAAAAGCATTTATTCTAAAACTTACCCACACATGCAAAACTGCCATTTTTATTGTCTACATATTCATCTTTTCCAGTGCACTTGCAAAGGAATCCTCCAGACTGGTTTATACAAGTCGCTCTTCGCTCGGAGCAATAGTTTTTGCCATAATTGTCTGGTTGTTCGCAGCTTTGAATTGTTTCTAAATGCAAAATAGATATTAGAATGCAGAAAAGTTGAAAAGTTAGTTTTCAGAATTCTGTTCAATTTATTGTCACGCAGACTGTCGTATATTTTTCAATTTATAGTCAGGAATAACTTTAAGTTCTCCATCAGATGTTAATTTTATTGTTTCCCAAATAATCATATTAAAGTATTTAATAGCTTGAAAGAATTATTTGAGCAAGAGTGCCAAATAGGGGTTTAACTTTGGAAAAAACCCAGTAAATACAACAGTGGGCATTGGCTAAATTCTCATTTGTGACTTCTGTCCAGTAGAAAAATGAAAAAATTTTTTGTACATTTTTAAGATACAAAAAATTTCTTTCTGTGGGTTTTTATGTGAAAAATACATTCTATCCCTTTTAGTGTTTGTCCCAACTTATCCATCTTAACTCCGCTTCCAGGTCAACTTGGCCTCCAGTGTTGAAGGAAAATTTCCTTACTTGTCTGGTGTCATGCATTATAAAATCAATGTTGAACTGATTCTTACATTTTTTACATCTTTTTGATCCTCTAATTTTTCCCTATTTATTTTTTTCTTCAATTATATTACACATTATCTTTCATTTTCTCATCTGAAACCTTTTACTTGGGTGTCACTGTCCATGATTAATAACTGCCTACATGCAAAATATTTTACTTCTACGCCATAGGCTATAAATTTTTCTGCTTTTCTTATATAAATAAAAATGATCAGGTATGACTCTAATTTCATACACAAGTAGTGAAATTTAACCCCATAAGGACAAACTTAAGTTTGCCTTTCCAAAATTACCACTGTGTTACAGAAAAGTGCAATATACAAATCTAGATTAAAACTCATAATTCAAATGGACATTTTTCCATGAAGTCTGTTAGCTTCTGAGAACTTAGATAATTGATTAAATTTTTTTAATTCTAAAAACCTGTATATTTGCATGCGAAAATGAAATGTTTCTTTGTGAAACTATGTGCTTGAAATTCAGGACATATAATGGATGCCAACATGGGATGAATATACCGTGCCAGGATGGATGCCAAGTTAGGATTGACACCAAAGTCAGTCATAATCTTGAAATATCCTTTCCTCATATACTAAAACTTGATTTCTCTGTCAACAGACAAGATTAGCATAAAAACTTTCCCGCTCAGAATACTTGATGCCTATAGCACAACTAGATTTCAGTTGGTAAAAACTTTTACCCGCATAAATATGTAATATAACAGCTTGGAAGAAAAAAACTATTTTCCACAACATAGTAGCACTTTAGAGCATCTAAAAATATCTAGCTTTCAAGTTCCACTTCCCTGAACAATGAAGGTTTCACATTTTGTACCACATTATTCATGCGTGAATTGCGATGCTTGGACTGCAACCATCATCAAAATACAATTTCGCGCAGTGCAAGCATGGTTTAATCATGAACTTTCAATTACAGATGTGAATTTGAGTTGCATAAAAAACACTTCGTTGGGGCAGACAGTTGGAAAAAAACAACTTTTTCTTTGATTAGTTCTTGCGTCATTTATCTATTGATTGTGTTTGATGATCATTAAAATCAGCATATGTTCAACATAATTTTGTGATAAATTATGATAAAATAAGAAAATATGAAATAATTATGTAAATCTATAAAATTAAAGTTGTAAAAAGTTTAATGAATCAGTGGCTATTTTTAGTGCCTCCCTGTTTCTTGTTGACAGACTTGAGTACAGCAGGCTTATTAAGTTTTTGACTTTGGAATGCTGGTACAGTCACCCTGGTGTGGAATGGAATGCTGGTATGATCACCCTGGTATGGTCACCAATGTTGTATTTTAAGATCTTGTCGAGGATTTGGATGAAAGCAGGCAGGAGTGGGTTCCAGAGTTCGTCCTTGATGCACATATTTCCAACACCCATGCTTACCTGATACATTACTTACTTAGAGTACTTTAACTTGATGAAGCTTACCCCAAATTAAGAAACCTTAGTTTCTTAATTTAGATTTCTAAAACGTAAGGTTGAAGGAAGAGAGGGCTTTATCCTGGTACTTTATCTAACACAAACGATACACTTAGGCATAAAACAAATACGTGGGTGAGAGACGAGAAAAGTCCCATGAGCTGGAAGAACTATATGAAAAAAGGCAGGAGGACACGTACCAGTTTGAAAAAATATAACACAATTAATAAGAGTGAACCCGCCGCACGCCTACCAAAATTGGGCTACAGTAAGACGCCCTTCAATGGTCCGCATAGCTCACTCCACTTTGGACTTGCGCACATCTTAAAATAAATGACCAATTTTTTAACAATCCTAAAAATCAGCGGAAACACACTACAACATGCTCATCTTGTTGATGGAAAACACAAAATGTGGCTTCATCATTCTTATCCAGAAAGTGAGCAGGAATCCATATAGTGGAAGCTTGCTGATTCCATAAATGTTAAATTGGCTGGAAAAATCATGGCATCAGTTTTCTGGGATATATTATCATTACCTCAGGATGAGAAGTGCATGTGCAGATACAGTCTTTCATCCTTATGAGGTCTACAAATTGTCTAGGAGAGGGAATACATCCAGATAGGGTCAAAGTACCCCAACTTAGCAGCCTGACAATGAGCAGTGGCCAATAAGGAAGTAAGCTTATCCTTATTATGAGTAAGAATCTGAACAAGTCCTGCTCTGTCAGGCATGAGCTAGCCTCTAAAATGTGTGTGAAGAAAATGTGGCTGTGAATGATTCATAATTCTTGATATTATTTAAAAATAAAAATAAATAAAAACAAAAAAATAATAAAATAAAAATAAATAATGGGTAAAAAGGATTGGCAGGACAGTTTTTTTGGTTTTTCTTGGTTGAAAAAAAATTAGAAAATTTCTGGTTTTTCGTTTTTTTAGTTGAGAAAAACCAAAAATTAGAAAATTCCTGTTTTTTTTTAGTTTTTTCCAAAATCACTCCAAAGCTGTTTTTTCACGTCAGTTGATACTTTGGGCGCTTATTGAGGTTTATGTATGCTATCAAAAAATGTAATAAGAAACAATATAAAACTGATATAGTCAAAAAGATAAAAAAATTGTAGACCGCGTTCTGATTTGTGCCTAAAAGAAGTGAACATGTTCTAATTAGTGACACATAAACAAGGGCTGGGGCCAAAGCAAGTACTTTGTCAGAGAGTCCCGTGACCTTTGGTCTAGAGTGCCCCATGGGGAGGGGTATGAGGGAGGTATTACCTTTACCTGAAGTCCTTAAAATCAATCACCAGCTGCCTAATTTTGAGACAAAATAATGTTTATAGTGGACATTTAGGTTCACTACCCCTGCAAATTTTCAATTTTACCCCTACCTGAAAAATCTGACCTTGAGGATCTCTACTGTGGTCCTATATCAATACTTGTTCCACTTCTAATGTTCTTTGTGGCTAAAGTAGGTCCACTTTTCATTACGTGAACAAATATGAAAAAACAGTTTATGTTATACTAACTTTGGTTAAAAACGGTTTGTGTTATACTAATTTTTGTGAAAAAACAAATGGATGGCAAATTTTCCATAGTGTATAAAAAAATAGTTTTTCCTAGTTTTGTCCTTTTATTCATCCATGTTTCTTTTCATTGATTTGATATAGATGTTTAGTCTAGTAGTAACAATTTGTCATAGTGTATAGTGATTAGCGTGGTGTCTTGCTGATGACGTTTCTCTTTCTAGGTCCCAATTTCTACAAGAGTTTATTAGTGCATCTTTGTTTGTTCCATTCACAGCATACCAGCTATCATACTGTCCACAGACGTCCATGGCTGGAAATATGTGATTTTTTTGTGGTGTTACAATTTATTTAGTTGTCCATGCAGCATTTGTTTATTTGTATTTTATTTGCATTTATTGGATTTGAATTCAATAATAATATTTGTACTCCACAATCAAGCAACTCTGTTGCAGATTTGGAGTGACCTTCCCCTTCACCATAAACCAGACTTGTCCATTTAGCGTCAGGTTAAAAACCAAGTTCTGAATCTCTCAAGAACCTGATAAAGGTATCCAAGCGTATATGGGCCCTAAATTGCACAGCTTGAGCTCAAAGAATCAAGTCATACTTTTTGGCCCCCTAGCCCTGATATCCTAGAAGGAAGCTTGAGTAATGTTCATATGAACACTTGAAGTTCTGGCTGATTGGGTGCAGTTGTCCTGTTGTATTTGTAAAATATGGGTCCAGACTTTGGATGAAGGCAGGCAGGAGTTGGGTCCAGGGATCGTCCTTAATGCACGTGTATCCAAAACCCATGCTTACCCGATTAATTAATTGCTTAAGTACTTAAACCCCACAATAATTTGACACAAATTAGAAAACCTTTGGTTTCCTAATTTGAATTCCCAAAGAGCTAAATCAAAAGGGGGGAACTTTCAACACACTTAAATACAAAACCAGTGCATGGGCCAGAATTAGAAAGAGTCCTGCATGCTGGGAAAATATAAGTAAACACATGGAGATGCGCACTAGTATACGAAAATGTTTAATAACAAGTAATGTCAGAGCACTAGCACTCACCACATGCGTACCGAAACTGAACTACAGTAAGACGCCTTTTGATGGTCCACGTAGCTCACTCCACTTGGAGCCTGCGTGCATCTTTGAATAATGGACAATATATTCGAAACTCCTAGGAATCTGTGGAAACACACTACAACAGTTGGATCACTGATTCATAAATTCATAGTGTGCAGTGTTGAATGCAGAATATTGGCAAATTTTGATTACTTATTTCCCAATACTATTTAAAGCATTCAACATGTGTCCTTCATATTACGTATCAAGGTCAGCATTTCTATAGTCCATGTAGTTCAACATTTCTAGCAGGCTCTAAATCCTTATCTAAGTATCCAAATAAAACACAATTCACATTCGGACCAGACACTCAGTTGGCATCTAAAGTATGAAGTGTTTATGAATCTGAATTGAATATTCAGTAAATAAAATATGAAGTGATCATGAATCTGATTGCATATGAAGTCTGAAAACTGACTAAAACACAGAATGCTACGAAAAATGATCCGAGATTCTAGCCACCTAAAACCCTGAATAGTGGACCTTAGATAGAGAAAAATACTCCTGTCTATAGTTTTTCTGTCTTCAGATAGATGTAGGAAAAACATTATGAGTTAAAGCCAGCCATGTCCAAAGTGTTGGGCACCCTGTTGCTGGCAAGTTGAGATGGGAAATCAACATGCAAATCAAAGAATTGGACGACCAGCAGTGCAGACATTCGCAAGGAAATGGAGCGCCACAAAGAAAAAGAAGTGATAGTGAAAAATAATTCTTCACTATTATTACGTCTTTTAGTATATTTTGGTAAAAGTGGTGGCATCAAATAATAAACTTTATCCCAGCAACTTCGTCTTTAATTCACATAAATTATTAGTAGTGCCTCCACATTTTTATGATATTTGTATTATTTTATTAATTTCATATTTGTTTAGATTTGGACTTAAATCATCTGGAGCGAAGGGCCAGGGGCCCGCTTGGTAAACCCAAGAACAGGAAGACCTTACTAAGGATCCTGCAGGTAGGTCTATCCCAGAGGGGAAACCTTTCTCTCCTAGGAGACCCGGAGGGCTCTGTTGTGGGGCCCCTCGATTAAAGGAAAGTTATTAATTGTTGTTACCAGGTCAGTGGGAACCGAACTGTTGCATGATCTCCGAGGCATAGCCAAGGAATTAGCTCTAACAGGTCAGTTCAGACCAGAACCAATCTTTTCTTTACCTTTAAGGAAAGACCTGCACAACAAACTCCAGTCTGGCTGTTGAATTTTCAAAACAGTTTTGTTCAAATTTTTGTGTGAGGTGTGCATGATTTTTTTCGATTTTTTGATTTTTATTCGAGAGAAAAAGCAAATTTTCTAATGATGGGCATCTGGAAGATTTTAGACCATGTGTCAGGTTGATGTTATTGCATTTTTCTCAACCAGATTTTTGTTGTTTTTTGGCTTATTAGTCTGAAAATCCCAAAATTGTATTTACAGTAGAAAAACTAGTATCAAGTTTGCAGATTACAATGACGGGCATTTATTCTTGGTAAAACAGGGTTAGCCAAAAAATTGGTGACTGGTTTTGTACTCCCTGAACAAACAGAAATTTTGTAAGAATGGCCATTTTTCAAAAAGTAAGAAGTGTGAAAACAAAATAATTGTGAAAAAGTTGTGTAAACCTTTTTATACAAAATAATACTTTAAAAACTACCCAGATTTGTAATTTACACATAATTTAGAGTCATCAACTTTTCGTTTGAATATGGGCGAAATTTCGACAAAATCATGAGCTTTCATTTTGAAATTGAAAAAATGCAAAAATCTAAACAAAATCAATTCTGTCATTGACCAGTTCGAAAAATGATTGAAATTACCTGTGAAACAGAAAGTCAAACACACTAAAACGTCTCTCTCTCTCTGTTGTAGTTTTCAGCTGTTATATGGCTTTTATGATTAGATCTGACACGTAAATGGGTAAATGATTAGATCTGACACGTAAATGGGTAAATGCGTTGCCATCGTAACCATCGCCAAACGCTGTTTGAAAAATAATGCTCGACTGGGATTCGAACCCGGGTCTCTGTGACTATGGTGCAGCGTTCTTCCGATTGAACTACCGAGCCAGTGTTGCGATTGGTACGAAGGGGTGATGTACGGCCGTGCGACACGTGACATTCCCCCGTCCTTGAAAGAAGGACGACCTCATCCATTGAAGATGCAGGTTCTGCGGCCCAGCAATGTGGGACCAATCCAAGCCTCGCCATGACACGTAAATGGGTAAATGCGTTGCCATCGTAACCATTGCCAAACACTGTTTGAAAAATAATGCTCGACCGGGATTCGAACCCGGGTCTCTGTGACTATAGTGCAGCGTTCTTCGGATTGAACTACCAAGCCAGTGTTGTGATTGGTACGAAGGGGTGAAGTACGGCTGTGCGACACGTGTCAGATCTATTTTAATTTTTCTTTTGTAAAACATGTTGATTTTTGTCAATATTTTCTTGTTATTTTCAAACATCGAAGTTCAGAGTTTTTTATTCTACTCAGTCAATATTTGAGCAATTTCATTTAAAAACTATGGAAGTCAGTACTGGTCATCTTTTTTGGCTCATATATCAAATATATCAAATGAACTGAGAAAAAGATGATCCACGAATCAATAGTTTGTATTTTTTTAAATGTTTGTATGAGAGTGGAGAAAGCAAGTAGGTGGATCGAAGATTTATGAAAATAATCCTTTAGTCATTGAAGTTTTTTTAGAGAAAAAATTCTTTAAGGTGATTTAAATCATGATGTTATTTTCCAGTGTATAAAAAACTGATCATTTGTCCATTTCTCATCTTGTTTGTACCAGTGGCATACTAGCACCAGAAATAAGTTGATTATTGGACCGAATACCACATTGTTCTGGCCCTGAAACTGTAACCACACATGCAGATAGGGGGATAAACCCCCATACCTGACACCCTTGCCCCCTCTGGCCTAAAAAAATCCTCAAACACCCCTCCTGAACTTTTTCCAATACATCCTTTTTGATGATTTTTGTGCATATTTTGTATGAAAAACAAGCTTTCAGAACTTTTTTTTTATTTTTTTGCTCACCCACCCCCTGTTCCCTGCATGAAAAGCTCAAGGACCCTCCCCTGAAAAATTCTTGGTGTGCATGTCTGACTGTGTAAAGTCACCGGGTGGTAGCATGCACTACCACCAACTGCACAGCCCTGCATTCCCTGAGCGGGTGCAGCAGTGCCTGTCACAAATATGCAGGTTTGGGATCATGACTTGTGTGTGAAACATCAAGTCTACAGGTTCACAGGAAAAGGCACGATGGCAGTGTGTGCCCATCCCGACATTCCCCTCCACCCTTGAGAAGAGTGATGTCCCCATAACAACATCTCTCCCCTTGCTGAGGCATGCAAGGGGTGTCCTGCCAGCCTCGCCATGTAATGTTACTCACCTGGTGGTAATGTGCACTACCACCAACTGCACAGCCCTGCATCACCTGAGCAAGTGCAGCAGTGCCCGTCACAAATATGTAGGTTTGGAACCGTGACTTGAGTGTGAAACATCAAGTCTACGGGTTCTAGGAAAAACGTCCGATGGCAGCATGTGCGCATCCTGACAACTGTAACCCCAACACTTCCTCACAATCCTTCTTTTTTCTTCTTTTCTCTAAACTTCCTTTTCCCAAAAAAGTGAAGTTTGTAGTAATAAACATTTCTAATCATGTTAGGGATGCTTTAGGTCTTTGTGTTCATTTCCCTGAGTCAGTGCGCAGGCTGAGCTGATACAGCAGAAATGGCAAAGAATGATAATTTGCATAATACCTTGTGGCCACTATCAAAGTATTGTTTTGGTGATTTTTCATTTGGTGGTTGAATGTGTGTCATGGATGTATAAGTATTTTTACAATACTTTGTTTCATTGTATTGCTGTTTGCAGTTGGATACCCAATACAAGCTAAACACAGTAAATTTTTTTGTTTTGTGAGCACAGAGGAGGTTTCGCAGACATCAAGGTGTTCCGTGGTAGGTTTAGGTTGTTTTCTGGTAAGGAATATAAAAGCGGGAAGTCAATTCTTCTGCTCCATGTTTACGTACTTTCCTTATTCATCATTTGATTCTTTTGTTGTTAAGTGCTCATTTGGTTTTCTTACTAAAGTTTGTAAGCTATTTTTCAGTACACCCTTCTCAGTAATTTCTTTCTCCTATACAAAAACCACAGTAAATTAAGATTTTCTTCATTATTATTTTTGCTCCTATTTTTGTCTTTTTTTCAGCTTGCTACATTTTGGGCTGCATCAGCTTGAGTGTATCTTAGCTCGTCCCCTTTTGTCATTGTTTTGCCTCAATCACTATAAAATTTGCATGCTTGTTTGACTTTTCTAGTTGGGATGAAGTGAGCATTTTGGATTCAAGGCAGTCCACATCTGCCTTAAGCATTAGTCTTCTGATATTACTGATACACACACACACACAAAATCGCAATGGCCTAGGTAGCAAAACCAACTGACAGGGGATAAGAAACTAGCTCATCAGCCCCAAGTTTCACACTTAGACTCAAGGTAAAGTATTAGTTTTTTCATAAATTTATAATTCCTAAGGTACAAAGAAATTTAAATCTGGCCTGTGGAATCATATTTTCAGTTTTTAAGATGATCAATCAGATGCATGTTTTGCTATTAAACTCTTGAATTTGGTCTAGGCAGAATTTTCACAGTTTATTATAATTGTGGAATGTATACCTTTGGCAACCCATCTGTATAATGTTGGCAACTCTTCTGCAGTTCTCAGGGGAACTCCTGACTCAGCTTTAACCCTGACACTAACTGGACTGTCCTGAGATAGTGTCCAGGGAATTAACCACTGAGAGGCTCTGCATAACAACTGGCTTGAGTGACGAAATTATTATTATTGAATCAAACAATAAACAAAATGTAAGTAGAACACTAAACAAATGACTGTATGCATGAAATTAATACCCAATAATGTTCATAAAACAGAAGCCCAAGAATAATTAGGGCAACTGCGCAATAACACTTCCAGCACAACTAATACTCTGAATTATGTAAAACTAGTAAAATGTAGAGAACAGGCACTACTCCGTGAAACAAGAACAAAAAAGAAATGTGATGATTAGTGGCCACTGCTCGAAACAACCAACTAAAAAACAAAACAGAAAAGCGAAACAAAATACTTTCTTGCACTATGCAAAATTTTGTCATCCATTTATTTGTTGTATGTACCAAAAATAATATAACACAAACCCTTTTGACACATGTGTTTACCTAATGAAAAGTCAACTTACTTTAAATACAAAGAACTCTAGAAATAAAATGAATGATGATAGAGGTCAGAGGAACCAAAGGTCAAAGGAATTCACCCTATGACATAACATAAATTTTAGTGCAAACAAAGCCTATGAGAAAAGGACTTAAGCAGGGTTAGGTTGGGGGACCTTGTTGACTTTGGATAGAAATGTGCAATTTTCTTCAATATAATTTATTCGTAACAATCTTACGTACAAGTTAATCCTATATGGCGAGTGCAACGGAAAAAAACGAACGTACCAAATAGGACTGAAGGCGATGGCAGAAATGAGCGGCACCAACTTTGTCAATACGCAAAGAAAACGTGGGGCTGCAGCTTTACTGATTGGGGTCAATGAGGACCCGCTGGTCGAAGGGTACAAGGAAAAGTGAATAACAGGTGTCCACTAAAAATCTGCACAACTTTTAAAACGAATTTTAATTTACAAACAATAAATAAAGAACTACAATAAATACGCCATTCGAAAGCCTGAGAAAAACTGAACAAACAAAAATCAGGAACAACTTTCAATCACACCATTGTAACGAACTAAATTAATCCTTTTTTGAGTACTAGCGCATAAACGTTGTACAACATTTTGGTCACATTTACTAATACAATATTTAATACGTTTGATTAATTGATTTAAATTTTTAGCTTGCCATCCCTTGGCGTACACCAAGGATTTTAAATAAGACCAAAAATCTTCAATAACTCGAATTTCTGGAACGTTGGCTGGATTAAAATATTTATCGACAAAAGTGATGTTTTCAGCCTTTAAATGTTCCACGACTATTTTATGGCGTAATGGGAACTAGCCTGATCCGGCCAAAACACGTAATCACCATCTATGTAATTCTGTCATATGTAAGGATTGAGTTGGCATTTAATGCACTCGTTTAAATATCTTTCGGCATTGATGGCACAGCCTGATTTACGAATAAACGACTGGCTTATTCCCCTTGGTCCGATAGCCAACCAGACCAGTACCTTTTGTTCGAATTTGGTTTTTTTTGTATATTTAATGGATGCCGGTGTTGAAGAAATGTCGTTGGTATAAAATCCACTGTTTCCATTAATACTTGAGTGGGTACAGGTGAAATACGACTCGTCGTCCAAAATAAATTGACGGGTGCCAAATTTGGGAATCATGCCGTCCACACTTTGTTTTTGCCAATTTTATTTGAACGTCAGATCGAGATGGAATAACTAATTTCTTTCGGTATTTCAAATTTAGCTTATTTTTGACAATTTTGTGAGGGTAAGACTTGCTGATTCCAAACCTGCGGGCGCATTGACAAATTGACGTCGAGTCTTTGCCGTTAATCATAACGCTCAAGCATTTAACTTTTGGTTTTGGCATTAATACAGCTTTTGGACCGGATCCAGAAATTCGAATCGCACCCAGGCCATTTGAGAAGCATTGGAGAATATTATAAATTGTTCGCTTTGAAGATCCTTCTTCTTTAAAATGTTTGATGGTGAAAGATTTGGGCTTATCAGAATGAGTATTATAGAAGTTGTACACACGTAAACGAAAACTATCTTCAGATGAACTCATGTTGAATGGGACAATTAAAAGATCAATTAATAAAACAAACACTAGCTTGTAGAGAATTTTTCGGGCTATTGATTCGTATAAAAAAACTGTATGCAATTTACACTGAAAAAGTTGTGCAGATTTTTAGTGGACACCCGTTAAAATAGGGCGAAAAGCAAAGGGGCAATGCCCGCTAATATGCTAACAGTTTCGGGGTACGCAGGGTACCATTTCACAAAAATTGACATTGAGTGGATAGGTCACTATCCAACTGCACAGGTAAAATGCAAAACCTAAAAGAACTGTTCAGCTCTAAGATCAACTGTCTTGTAGAGGGAAAAAATGTTCGACTGACTGGAGAGTCCACCAGAGGTCCCAGTCTTCATTTTTAGGGATAATCCCCTCTTGACCCTTCTCGCAAATGGACATGTTTTTTGCAAAGGGTAGGTCCATCACTACTCCTTGTACCTGCCAACAGTAGGTCCATATATAATATGTATCATAACTTAATTTTTTGCAGGGCCATGTCAGCCCTTGCTTTGAAAGCCCCTAATTACTTTTTGACGAATCTGCTGCCATTCCGCTCATTACAGAATTACAGAGAAACATGGCAAGTGCTACTGTGGAGCAGTGAGTTATTAAACAATAGCCGGATTCCAGCCAAAATGTCCGGAAAGTGAAGTGTTTACGCGAAAAATATGAAACATGAATGTTTACGAGAAAAATAATTTATGCACTAATGGACAGACGTAATTATAAGGTGCATTTACATAATTACTATATTATTTTTTACAAAATATTTTTACACTCCTACCTCGTGACATTATGTGTTATTTCACAATTTACACATGTTCAGAATATACTCTCGTAAAGTAATTAATTATCATCATGCATCTTTGAAAATGAACCTCATACAGGGTGAATAGGAAATTTAAACTGTCCAATGGTGCATTAGATACCAAATATAGTGTAAATTTAATTTCTGATTTTGAATGCAAAAAGTTTGATTGAAATGTTGATGTATGATCATCGGCGTCTGTTGTCACGATGTGCACATGCTGCCATCATGCGTTTTCCTCTGAACCTGTAGACTTGATGTTTCACACACAAGTCACGGTCCCAAACCTGCATACTTGTGACGGGCACTGCTGCACTCGCTCAGGTGATGCAGGGCTGTGCAGTTGGTGATAGCGCACTGCTACCACCTGGTGACTAACGTTACACTGTATACTACAATATGGCATATTTAACTTTAGAATGTTCCCTGAAAGATTGTTTTTTTTTTAAATTCTTTTAGTTCATAAATAAAGGCAACATTTTTATCAATCATGTTTGCAAACATTTCACACACAATTCTATGAATATCAATAGCACATATCATCCGACATTTGTTGCTGAAGTGCAATTAGTCGATAAATATGATCTAGTCCTGAAAGGAGAAAAAAATTAGCCTTCAAATTACAGTATATCTTGTATCTTTGTATTTACTCTGGTGGATAATTGCAGAAGATGAAATCACCTTTTTTCACTGGCTTCACACCAAATTCACATTTCACCAGAGCAATATCAGCTGGAAAAAATGTAACCCACATTAGCATGTACAGAACATGTTAAGAGTTTATCTTACATTTACATTGACCGAAATAGTTGAAATCACGAGCTTTTTGTACATCAGTTTCATTTTGGAGGTAGCCACATTCATCATCATTGGACAATTGACACAGTTCATTATAGAACATAGTCGGGTGTGGGTAACTGGTGACCTGTCCTTTTGTTTTCATGCAAACCTCCAATTTTGGTAACCTGTGTGGCGGCATATAATTACAGATGCAATTAAACCCACCTGATTCATTTTCATCACAGCCTCGATTCCATTGGCAGGTGCTGGGTTTGCAATCATCTGCCAAAAAAATGTGTATGGTATGCCCAAATCTATGGTGGCTTATCCATCTGAAAAATAACACCCAAACGGGGGTTCAAACTCCTGGATTCTACAAGTGCAAAGAACTGAGCTAATCAAGTGATATGTATTGATAATTCAGAAATTATAATTCCCATAGACTTTTTGCCCAAATGTGACATTTCTAAAAAGAGTTGTAAGCAAGCACTATACGTGGAAGGGTGTTCCAACATAATTGTTTAATTTACCTAGTGCAGAAATTTTGCAGAAATAATTTTACAGGGTGCAGACAGGAACCCAATATGATACACATCTACAGGCTAATTTACCAAAGTAAATGCATTTTTGGCTATCAGTAATAGAATATCATGTCCATTTTTTGCGAATTTCAGCTCAGAAGAGCAGAAAATTCACATTCTGACTAACTTTAGAGAAATATGCTCAAGTCATAGATTAACATTAAGGTTCAATAAATGAGGTGTTAAGATCCCTCAGACTGGAATATTACAAGACCATAGATCAGGAAAGAAACTGAAGTCCACAGGAGAAATAGCCAGGGATTGTCTCCAATGCACCATGGGCTTCCTACTGACTGAAAGGCTCACTCAGGATCCAGGCCTCAGAGGCGATGGGAGATACTCAACACTAATAATAATAAACTTTTGAAGAAGAATAAATAAGCCAAATTGCTGAACCTTCAGTTGCTTGATTTGAGTTAGTACTTGAAAAGAATTGAAGTGAGGAGAGGGTTTTCTACTTTTATCTATGTAAAACAACTTACTTGAGTCTCTACCTGATAAGTACGGTGAAAATTAACAACAGTATAAAAGAGGGCTGAGGCAAGACTAGTGGCCGTAAAATGAAGAAGACCAATAGACCCGTGTGTATATCTTTATTTACCCAATCTGGCTACAGTAATTATATGAGAATGGTCAACTAAAGCCTGTCCAATGTAAGCCTGTGTTGGGCACCCTGTTGATGGCAAAGTTGCATGGGGAAATCGCCATGCAAATCGAACAAATGGACGACCAGCGGCGCAGACATTTTTGCATAGAAGTGGAGCGCCACAGAAAGACCAAAAAAGATAGTGAAAATCATTCATTCACTATATTCGTTTTTTATTATATTCTTGATATAATTTAGCTGGCGTCTATTAAATATTTCCAAGCACTTCCGTCCAGGGCTTTTTTTTCCGTACCGATCGATCCATACCGTACGGAAATCCAGTGAAAAAATTTCCGTACCGCCTAACTTATTTCCGTATGGCGCAAAAATAGTTAAGTTAGTTAAAAAATAGTTCCGTACCGTACGGAAATTCCTATAAAATTTTTCCGTACCACCTGAAAAAAATCCGTACTGTACGGAAAAAAACCCCTGCTTCCGTCTTATTTATCTGCATATTTTCAACTGTGGTCAGTCCACATCCTTTTAAATATTTCGTGGGATTTGTTCATTATTTAGATATTATTATCGATCGACGAAGGGGGAGGGCCAAAGGCCCAGGCGCCAGCTTGCAGTCAGCAAGCCTTGGGAAACCCACTAAGGGATCTATCCAAGTAAGTCTATCCCTGAGGGGATTCCTTGTCTCAGCCAGGAGACTGTGGAGCTCTCTGCTGAGGCCCCACTTCTAAAGTTAAAGTATCTTTGTTGTTGTAGGTCTGGGGAACTGGACTGTTGCACTATCAGCGAGACTTAGCCAAGGGAGTAGTTCTAACAGGTCAGTTCAGACCAGAAGTCTCTATCTTTTCTTACGCCTCTTAGGAAAAGACCTGCACAACACCTGCAGGCAACATTCACTTGTTGCCAAATTATTAGGAAATGTGCGTAAATCAGTGGAAACACACTACAGCATGTTGTCTAGAGGTGTATCAGGGATGACCTGAATAACTCATGGGTTCGTACTCCTAAACTTTGACTTTTGGTGAAGCAGTCACTCATACAAATGATAGATTTGTAATTCCTCACTTGTAGACTCTGATTTTTAGTGAGACAGTCACTTGTAGCTCTCTTGACACCAAACTTGTAACTTGTAACATTTTATTTCTAATACAGAGTTTTGTGCCGAAATTGGCCCTGAGAGTGCAACATTTTTATGAATAAGCGCAAAATATTCATTACCATAATTGATCATCGATTGGTTTTTTTCTGCATCAGGCATTTCCCGTATACTTATTCCTAAATATTGAAAATAAAGATTTTACACATGTTGTTTTCATTATCCAAAGGATAAGTATGGTCATTGACAGCCCAATGGCCATTTTCTGACAATTTTTATACATTTCTGAATATAAAATTTTTTAGTATCATTGGTTAACATAACAAAAGTCACAAATCAATTAGTTTCACAATATTTTTGAGGAAAATTTTGTACATTGTGATTTAGTGATTTTCAATCCTGCTATTGCTGAATTTAATCTGTACTTTTCCAAATAGTTTATCACTCTTCTACCTAAACTGCGACTATGTTAGATTATGCAGAAAATGATTGATGTAAAAACTGATTTCTGACACCAAAAAGTAGCAAGAACTTTACCCGCTTCGACGAGCACTATTGTAACCTGGCAGAAGAAACCAATTTTCTGCAGCATATTGGCACATCTGATAAGAATGAACCTGCGAAATATATAAAAAATTGCAATATTTGATGTTCCACTTCTCTGAGCACGGATATTTGCGCTCCATTTGAAATCAGGAGAGTGTGAAACAGATGTTTAGACTGCAACCATTGATGTAATATCACATTTTTTGAAGATGATAATGCTGACTGAGCCCAGGTTGAAAGGCATGAATTTGTAATTTCCATAATTAAAAACATGTAGCATCTTTATGTTTATTAGTTAATATCGAGTTTAATTCTCCTAAATGCTTCCAAACAATAAAAGAAGGAATCTGCAGTTTTTTCAAAATATTATTTTTTGATGAACACTTGAAAGTGTAGTGAATTGGCTAGACATGAGACCTCAGTTTTCATGCAATAGAAATGTTCCTTTTGAGCGCATTTTTAAATAACTATAGTAGCCTATTTTTGCGTAATTTTGCTCATTCTTCATCATTCTATGCAAATAATTTTCGTTCAAGTAGTTTCATCTTTCTGTGTTCTTTCATTTTTTCCATTGCCATGCAGTGTTCAATTAGTGCCATTTTCAGACACTTCGTGTTGGTTGCATCTCATGTCATCAATGTTCTGGGTCTGGCACGAAAAATCTTGGTGGAAACTTTTGTTCATAATTGTATTACCATCTTTTGTCATTAGTAAAACTTCACTGCACTGATGTCCACAACTGCATCCACCACAGGTATTTTTATCCTAAGGTCAGCCTGAATGATGTAGTAGGTTTCCACCGATTTTGTAGGATTTCGTAAAAGTTTGTCTTTTTCAAAGAAACGCCCACAGGTAAGTGTTTGATCAAGCATAGCGGACCAGTCCAGGCTGTTTACTGTAAGCAAAGCATTCCGCAGGTGTGTGCGTGACCTCTCATTATTGTTATTCTTATTGGTGCATGTTTTCCCCATGCACTTTCCTCATATTTTCCCAGCGCAAAAGAAAACATTACTTTGCCAGGTCCCTGTGCATTTATTGTGTACTAGTTCACATTGTCTAATCGTCATTGGTTTTGATGAGTGTGTGTATTTTAGATTAAGTAAAAGTATAATGAGACAGTACTCATCTTTCTCTAAGTTAGACAACCAACAGTTTATCAATTTTTGTGGGTTTGAGTACGTAAGCCTTCCATCCATTTTGGGTAAGGGTTGGTTTTATAGGAAATTCGGTCATTAAAGAAGATTCCTGGCTATCTCTCCTGCCAACTCTCTATTCTCTTCTGACTCATGGACTAACCCCTCATCAATTTTTCAAATATAACATGAGTTACAGTAGTCCAGGGACATACAGCAGTGTTTCCAGTAGGCCTCGAATCCTGAGCAAATCTTCCTCAAGAAATATTTCTGTTTGCTTTAATGTCATTTGGGTTTAATTAGTTTAGTTAATTTATTGATCGGTAACTACTTTATGCTGATGTCCTTCTAATGATGAAGAACATCAAGAACTAAAGCACCAAATGCAGCAATGGAACAACCAATTGGATAAGAATGAATTGAGGCTGAATATCAAGAAGACTGAATATATGGAATGTGGCCTGCAAACTGATGGAACCATCAATGTCAGTGGAGAAGACATAAAGAAAATGACACAATTTAAGTATGTTGGCTCCATCATCAGCATTGAAGGTGATATGCTGCCAGATGCACGGGCCCGCATGAATGTGGCCTGGATGAAGTGGCATCAGGTCATTGGCATTTTTGGTGACCACTGGATGCCAATCCAATTTAATGCTAAACTCTACAAGACTGTGGTCCACCCTGTCACCCTCTATGGGTCCGAATGTTGGCCAGCAAGCTCCAAGCATGAACAGGCACTCCACATTATGGAAATGAGGATGCTATGAGCCGTTGGCTTAACAAGACTCGACCATATTCTTAATGATAACAATCCAAAGTGCATGGGTGTGGCACCCATTACAGAAAAGATGCGAGAAGGAAGGCTACAGTGGTATGGACAGGTAATGAGGAGCGATGAGAACTCCGTGGCATGAACTGTGATGTGACTGAACCAGCAGGGCTGATAGCCATGAGGACAATCAGGGCATTTCTGGATAGACTGGATCATTGAAGACATGCAAAAAGTGGGCACAGCCCGAGAAGAGGCCCAAGACCAAGCCAAATGGAGAGGGGCATGCCGACAAGCAGTCCCTGCCAATAAGCAGGACCGACACTAGGAAGAAGAAGAGTTAATGTATTGATAGGTTGATGTGAAACCTAGGATCAGGTTTTTCCAGTACACCATTACACAATTTGAGCATTTGAAGAAAAACAAACTGTAAAAAAGGTTACATGTTTTGAAGCAAACATTTTATGAGCAGTACTTTTACTTCGTGGTGCATGTATTAATTAGTTTGACTGATTTATACAAACATTGAAATTCATTCCTAGAACTGCTTCGGATGCAAATTTCCAAAATGATACAGAAGTTCTGGCAGAATGGAGTGAAAGTTGGTAGATGTCGGGGTTACTGTAGGTGCACATGTTCGACTTCCAGCATTAGCATCCAGGGGGAAGTGAAAAATTTGCATAGATTTTTGTTGCCATTGTTCGTGTGTTTCTTGGTTATTTTTCATTCTATATTTTTGACTGAATTGGATGTATTGCACCCCACACTTTATTTTTATAATATTTCTATATTGTATTGGTTCAATAAGATTAGGAAATTGGGTGGGAACTTCTCTGTCAAGAGTCATGGTGCTCTGCTTGAGGTATGGGGGGTTTTCCTGGAGAGGTATGTGGGATTCCACAGAGAGTTTTGGAGTGTTTGTTCATTGTAGGCCTGGGCCCAGTTTCACCACAACATTACAGGTCTTAAGAGTACCAGGAGTGTCGAATTCTAGGAGTAAATCAGTTTCACCAGCTTCACTCGTGCTACTGATGACGAGCAAAACCTACGGGCGCTGGACAACAAATTAGGAGTGACGAAAGGTGTTCTACCGGTGACGGGCTTTGAGTTACGAGTCCGTAGTAAGAGTGTTTCACCATGTTTCCCATAGGACTTGTAAAAGGATCATTTTATGGGGTGTTTTTTGGCACTTGTTATATGGGAATTCTTAATGTTTTTATAATTGGATGTTGTAATTGGGTTGGGAAATTTGTTCTGAAAATTATCAATTTCTAAGTTATTCTGAAATTTCATCAAATCTTGAAGAAATTTTCTCAATCCTTGTAAAAATTTGTTAGATTTTGTTGAAATGTATAATAATTTCGAAAATTTTTACAATCTCTACCAAAAATTATTTTCATCACTTTTTTGAAAATTAGTCAATTTTACAGAAACTTTCTAAATTATTGTAAAGGAAAGTTAATTTTAATTAAAGCATCCAAAAAATGCGAAAAGTTTCCAGGTCTTTGTAGATTATTCATTTTTGTTAATTATTTGTACGGAATGAAAAAAGGGCCACCTGAAAAAACTCATTAATAATTGAAAAATGTGTTACTACTTGAAAAAAATTGTTACCTTCGAACATGATGCGCAACATGTTTTTAAAGATGCATCACAAAAATTTCAAGATACTTCGTAAAGGTTTCCAGATGCATCGCAAAAAAATCAAGATGTGAGAGTTTTTCAATGTTCGACGTTTTTTCAAATGCATAGCATTTTTCTCAAGATAATCTTGGGAAAAAATCAAGATCGCATGATATCATCTCGAAAAAAATAAGATAACATCTTGAAAAAAGTCAAGAACCCATCTTGAAAAAAATCAAGACCCATCTTGAAAAAAAATCAAGATGGGTAGCACATTTCCGAAACTAGCCAATCAGAGGCATTCCTCCATCCCCTTATATATTATATACGGGAACCCTTCAAAGTGGATTTATGAGGTCATGGCTTGCTGGCAGAGGACACACTTGGGTTTTACCAGAGGTAGGTGTCAGGGTTGCCACAGGTGCACGTGTTCAGCTTCCGGCATCAGTGCGCAGGCGGTTGGACGCAGCAAAAAGTGGCGGAAAAGAATGATAAAATTTACATAGAAATGTGTGGCCACTGTTTCGCGAGTTTTTGTGTATTTATTCATTCTGAAAATATTGTGGTTTTTATGAAGCATCGCCGCCAACTGCCAACTACTTTATATTATTTTATTACTGTATTTGGCATCACCCTTTGCATTCCCAATACAGATTGGACAGGTAATTGTTTTGTTTTGTGAGTGTAGAGGAGGATCTTATAAGTTTAGGAGTGGAGACTTGGGTAAGATCTCCTGAAGTACCTGTCACGGTGTTCTGCCTGAGGTTTGGTGAAGTACTGGCGTGTATCTGGTGAAACGTGTGAGAGAGTTTTGGTTTATTGTATCTTGTTAGCCTGTGGTCAGAACTGTTGCAACTTCCTTTGTCTAAACCCAAAGGTCGGTTTCATCATCTTCAACCCACAGCAGCCTAACAGAGGTGGCAAAGGAGGGAGGGTTATTTTGCATGGGCAATCCTATGGACATGTTGGTTTTTCCTAAAATTTTTTATTTTTCGGCAGTTTTTCAGGAAATTGTCAAGAATGCTTGTTTTTCACCCAAGATGCGGTAATTTCGAAAAAGTATCCTAATCATCATTTCTTTGTCATGTTGACAAAAGAAAACAAATGACGAAAATGCACTATTACCACCACCTTAGGAGTCCTATGGACCCACTTTTGCTCCCTGAAAATCTCATCAAATTTATGAGTCCTTTCATCATCATAGTGATGGGTAGCTCATTTGGTGAAACTGAACAGTCGTAAATTATGAAAAAATGTCCCTCATGACACTCATAACTCATGGGCCCATACTCATAAACTTTCGTTTTTGGTGAAATGGCCGCTCGTAGCACTCCTAGACTCGTAATTCCTTGCTCGTAAACTCTGATTTTTGGTGAGAGGGCCATTCGAAGCTCTCTTAACACAGGACTCGTAATTCGTGACATTTTACTCTTAATACGGAGTTTTGTGGTGAAACTGGGCCCTGCGGTTGAACTGTTGCAACTTCCATTGCATTAACCCAAAGGTCAGTCTCCTCATCCAACACCCACATCAGCCTAATATATACATTGATGTTTCTATAACCAAACTTCTGAAGATGCTGAATCCCAAATGCCAAACTGTATCAAACCTTGCGATGGCCAGAAGAGAAGAAAGCAAATAGCATAATCAGCATATAATTGTTATGTGAAAATTGAGCAAATTCACAATGGTTCATTTTATGATGCATAAATTGGATAGAATATGCCAGTTGAAAAAAAACAATGTACAAAAACATTTCACTAAAATATAATTAACTCATTTCTATACTAGTTGATTAGTTAATCACCTTCATATAGATAGCCAAGCATGTAGCCAGTAGAGATGAGACGAATCCAGTTTTATTTAGTTTCCCAATCCAAATCCAAATCCAAATCCAGGAGATTAGTTAGTACTGAATCTGAATCAGAATCTGACATGTAGGATTCAGGCAAATCCAAATCCGAATCCTACATTAATTTTTGTCAGATCAAACATGCACCATTTATCAATGACATTTTGCGTAGGTTAATGTCATTATTTTACTTTAAAATATTTATTTTCCAAAAATTCAATGGTAAGACTGGTGACCAGTTTCATTGAAAAATATGTTGAACAACGTTTAAATAGATATAGAACCTCAGCCAATGAAGAAGTGAAACAAAACAAAACCATCAACAACTTCCGCAGGCTTAGGTATGGAAGACATTGCTCGTGAATCAGACAGCAGTTCAGAAGAAAATACTCAACAAGCCAATATGCTTATGCTTAATATGGTGATCTTGAACATGCTTCGTTAATCATATGTACTTCAATATAGCTCTTTCAGAAAATTGAAAATTACAAAAAGAAGAAACGACTTAGGATTCATGAAGACCCTTTGGATTGGTGGCCATCAAATAAAAAAAAACTTTCCAATTCTTGTGCATGTTGTAAGAAGATATTTGGCATCACGATCCACATCATTGCCCTCAGAAAGATTGTATAGCCATGCATGTCTAATTTATGAACCGACAAGAAACAGAATGAAGGGTGAAACTGCTGAAAAACTATTATTTGTTAAAATTAATTTGGTAAAATGAAATTACAAATATTGCTAGGTGAACATTGTTGTTGATGAATTGATTTTCCAGAATATAGGTGCTCTTAAGTCTCCTATAAACCTGAAAAAAGTAACAAAACTATTCAGGTTCAGTTCGGGTATCAGAGAAGCATTTTATTTGGGTAGGGTTTGGGTTGGGGTAGCTGAAAATAGGTTGGCTACCCGATATTTGGGTTCGGGTTCAGGTACCTGTTGCATCCCTAATGGATTTACTTATTTTTCAGCTAATCTGTCATTTTTTCTATGAAATCAGGTGTCACGTGCCGACGAATTTCGCCCAGCGTCACCTGATTCACATCATATTTTTGGGTTATGTTTTTCACCACGTTTTATGTTACAGTAATTTACCTCAGTTTTATGTTTCGTTTTTATAACTTTTACATGCAATTTCTGTGTGTACTTTTTATGTTTCGTTTCTGTTTCATTTGTGCATTTTTATTTCCGTTTCGAATTGTTATTTTTTGTTATACACATAGACTATGGTATGTAACCTGCTAGTCAAGAATTTCCATTGAACATAAGCTCTCCGAGCTCATTGCTGTAATTGGAGCACAACGTGCACCGCTCATCAGTAAAAACTAGCGACGTTTTGCAACGTGAAACCCCTAGTTGGAAATTCTCACTAGATGACATTCCTATGCTAAGCATGGAGAGTGAAAACTCGCCCCAATGCTTATTGTAGTGAACTGGAAAATGTCTACGTGATCATAGGCATCTTCTGCAGCGATTTCCGCTGCAGAAGTTAGCTTGGGGGAGTGTCAACTCAGCCCAAGACATACTGTAGATTACAGGGCCCTTTAAAAGGGCTTGTTTCGTTGATTTTGCACTCATTTTTGGGCCTAATCGTCCTGTTGCGTTTTACAGCCTGCATTTCGCGTTTGCCTGCATCGTCTTATTATAATTTACATATTGTACGTGCATCTGCCACCCATTCAATAAATTTGCATATTCATCTTCGGCCTCCCTTGCGTTGCAAAATACGGTAACCCAGTCCTAGGAGTCTCCCCCCCCCCTGTCATCATTGATCAAGAACCCCCGTCGCCCCCCCCCCTGAGGAAACACTTTGATACCATCGCCGGCTTGCCTACTTTCCCTTACCCTCCACGCCGAATCGCTTTCAAATTATTGGACCCGTTCCCTGCCATCCGTAGGACCCATGCTTTGATCCTTTGAACCTGTCGCCCAGCGCCAAGTACTTTGAGAAGAGGATTTAGTGAGTCTTCTCAGGGTTTATTATTGTTGAGGGTATATTTGTGGGAATCCCCCCATAAGCTAGTTTTCCCTTGAAGGTACCCTCAGTTGAGAAAGCCCTCAGACCCTTAAGGTCAGGGCCAATTAGGGGATTTAGGTTAACAATCGGGTCTTCTACAGTACCCCATTCTGTGAATGCCACTGTCCCTCATTCTCAGTGAATGAGGACTAGGGATTCCCACCCCTGACCTGGCGGTGTTGTCCATTACTCTACAGCTGAACTCTAGGACAAGGCCGAGGTACACCATAGGTTTTTCCTGTGGTAGTACCAGCTGGGTTAGGTTCCCGAAACTGAAAATATCAACGGAGCCACCCCACGGGGTCACAGCATGTCACTTGTGGTGTCATGGCCGTGTTTCCTATGGAATGCGGTATGGGTTTTCCCATCAATGTGACTGATCACCAATTCAGTTAATGTGACATGGCTCCCAATCCATTTAATGTGACACAGAGAACCCAAACCCCCATTTGCTTTCATGATCAATTAATAGTTTATTCCTACTTCAGATATATAATTAGATTATCTATATGAATGAGATTCTTTACCAAAATACCTCAAATTAAGAATGGATTCGGATTCAGTCTAAAATTTTGGGCAAGACTACAGAATCCAAATCCAAATCCGAATCTGGAACATCAGTGAAGTCAAATCCGAATCCAGAAAAAAGACCGAATCCAGCCAAATCTAAATCCAGGATTCGTCCCATGCCTAGCAGCCAGGAATTTTTTCCGGGGGGGGGGCAAATTTTTTCCCACTCAATTTGCTGTAAGATTGGCATTTCTGACTGGGGTTTTTTTTGAAGAAAAAAATGAAAGGCACCTTTGTTTTTTTGACACTTGAGCCATTCCAGGGGGTCATGGGCTCCCTACCATCCCCACCCTACAGGCCTGCATATAGCTACTGTGTAGACTGCACTACATTTCATTGTACTAAACCGAAAATACTTTCTCAAAATTTCTACACTTTCAAAGAAAACTTAAAAATTATCTCTATTGTAAAGGGTTAATATGGGGGTTGTTTATGGGTTTTGACTTGAGGCTTTAGATACTGTGTTTTAGACATTAAGATAACTTGTGCAAATCGACACTGTGTTTCAGGTTATCTCCAAATTTGTGTTATGCAACCTTTTCTCTTTCAGTTTTTGCTGGAAGAAAATTGAGGCCAAGGGGAAGGACATCTAAAAGAAAGAAAAAGGCAAAAAATGGAAACAGCAGAGGAAAACAACGAAAAGGAAATGACGAGCAAAAGAAGATGATGAATTACAATGCCATTATTACCCCAAAGCAATTGCTGACTGCCTTAGAAGATTAGCAGGTAAGCGTAGTAGTTGTACAGTAGCTCAGGAGTGTTGTATGGCAACATACAACATTCCACCCATAGGATTGATGTTGTAGCCAATCCACGGGTCCCAAACCCAGTCATTTTTGTTGAGCCCTGGTCGGGATGGTTACACCTACCCCGACATTGGCCAATGGTGGGACAGCTACAGCACCACCCAGGAAGCCCTTCAACAGTAGTCACTTTCGACCAGATAATATATTTAAGAATATGTAAAATAAGACAACAATATATATAACATAGACAGCGAATATGCAGATGAATATACTAATATGTAAATTAGGCGACGCTGCTCCCACAGGCTTGTGTAGCTTGACTGAACTGGTGAGCGAGCTGGCCAGTGAACTGACAACCGAAGAATTGATGATAGAACTGAGCTTTTCATGTTGAGATGAACTTTTTATATAGCAATGATGTAAAAACCAAAGTAGAAAGGTGGGAAAAATTGAAACAAAAATAAGAAGGCGTAAAAAGTTACTGTAAGAAAAGGGGAGGAGTTAATACAGTAAGATTCTAAAACTTCACACTATGGAAAACTATTTAAATAAATTTTCTACTTCCAGTTACATCAATGAATCTGTGAACTTGAAAAAAAATTAATGATCAATTTTGTTATCAGAGGGATGCCGATATTTTAGTGTAATTTTTAAATTTAGGTGGACAGTTGTTTGAGCATCTTGTTGCTGGCCATAGTCCAGGCGTTGGCACTCGCCAGAAGGATATTCTCATGTGAGTGATTCCTGAAAGTGAGTGAATCCCCAATGGGGTGAATCCAAATGAGTGATTGGGAATGTAATAACACTTCCTTCATATGTTCCATTTTCACTTTTTTCTTTGTATGTACTCTTGTCACGTGCCGATCAATTTTGCCCAATGTCAGGTGATCCACATCATGCCGATACTTCATGTTTTTTGCCACTTTTTGTTTAACAGTCACTTACACTTATTTTTTGTTTCGTTCATTATGTTTTACATGCAATTTTGTGTGCAATTTCGTGTTTCCTTTCTGTTTCATTTTTGTTTCATTTTGTGTTTTCATTTTCATTACATTTTGTTATGTTTCTGTTGTGCACGTAGACTATGGTATGTAATCCATTAGTTAGAATTTCCGCCAAGATAAGCTCCACGAGCTCATGGCCATAATTGGAGCATTACGTGCACCTCTTATCAGTAAAAACTAGGGACGTTTCACAATGTGAAACGGCTAGTTTGGAGATTATCTCTAAAAGATGTTCATTTGTTTAGCATGGAGAGTGAAACTTGCCCCAATGCTTAACGTATTCGAACTGTAAAATGTCTATGTGACCATATGCATCTTCTGCAGTGATTTCTGCTGCAGAAGTTAGCTTGGGCGTTGTTAGCTCTGCCCAGGGCATACTGTAGGTCTATGGGGCCTTTAAAAATGCCTGTTTTGTTAGTTTTGTATTAATTTTCAGGCTTACATCGGTTTCCTTTTGTGTTTAGCTCTGGGTCTTGCTTCCATCCACTTTTTTTATATTATTGTTTAACTGCCTACAGTAACCAAATAAATTTGCATACGTCTTTGTGTCCATCACTGCATTCGCCGCCTGCATTCCTACAGAGGATATACATCGCCCTTCTCACCTAGTTTCTCCCAACCGCTCCATTAGAGGATTGCATGCATCGCCTGCTGACCCGTTTTACAGTACACCCCGCGTCAAACTCCAAATCGGACTGCCATCACCCTGTTCGCATCATCCTAGGATCCATGAACCCATCGCCCCAGGTCGAGTTGTAGTTGAGAAAAGGACTAGGTAAGTCTTCTCAGGGGATCATTTTGTTGAGGGTGTATTCGTGGGAACCGTTTCCTAGGCTGGTTTTCCCTTGAGAATCCTCTCAGTTAGAGTAGCCCTTGTACCTATTGGGTCAGGGCCAAAAAGGGGATTTAGGTTTACAATCAGGTGCCCTACAGTAGGCCATTCCACAAATGGCCTTGTCCATCATTCTCACTGAATGGGACTAGGGATTGCCATCCCTGACCTGGCGGCATTGTCCATTATTCTACAGCAGAACCCAAGGACAGTACCGAGGTACCCTATAGGCAGTACCAGCTGGGTTAGGTTCCTGAAACGAATATAAAGCGAGCCACCCTATGGGGTCACAGCGTGTCACTCACAGTGACACAGCCATATTTTTACCAATATGGCAGGGGTTTCTTCCAATCAATGTGATTGTCCCAATTTCAGTTAATGTGACATGGCTCCAGTTTTTGTTTAATGTGACACTCTATTTACTTTCGTTTTCTGTGCGTCTTGCTCATATTTTTGTTTATGTATGTTTTTTCTTCAGTCTCTGCTTTAATTCATTTTCTTTTTTGTTGTTGTCTAATTTTTTATTTTTTGCTCGTGATACAATAGATTAAAAATGGTCATTTTGAATAACCATAGCCTTCAATCTAATTCTTGTACAGTTTAGCATGCTTGAGTCATTCATCATTGTAAATGCAAAAATCTTCATAAAAAATATAAACAAAAGATAGTTGGAAGAAACAAAACATCAAGAAAAATGAAGATAACTGAAAATAGGTGGAAAATGCATTGGAAAAATTGGAAAAAGGGACAAGAAAGAAAAAAAGTTAAAAATAAACAAAAAAGGAGTCAAGAGAATAGAAAAAGAGGAAGATAATGATGTCACATGTGGCACGGCCATACATCACCCCTTTGTAACAATTGCAGCACTGGCTCAGTAGTTCAATCGGAAGAACACTGCACTATAGTGACAGAGACCCGGGTTCGAATCCTGCTCGAGCATTATTTTTCGGACAGTGTTTGGCAATGGTTACGATGGCAATGTGTTTACCCATTACGTGTCATGGCGAGGCTTGGATGGTCCCACATTGGTGGGCTGCAGGAACCTGCATCTTCAACGGACGAGGTCATCCTTCTTTCAAGGGGGAAATGTCACGTGTCGCACAGCCGTACATCACCCTTTCGTAACAATCGCAGCACTGGCTCGGTAGTTCAATCGGAAGAACGCTGCACTATAGTCACAGAGACCCAGGTTCGAATCCCGGTCGAGCATTATTTTTCCAACAGAGTTTGGTGATGGTTACAATGGCAACGCGTTTACCCATTAGGTGTCAATGAAGTAAAAGTAAAAAACTAAGACGAAAAGTACGTAAGAATGAAGAAAAATCACAAAGAATGAGCAAAAAAGAAAAACTACATGACAAGAAAAAAGAAAATGAAGCAAAGCAGAGACTACATAAAAATGGAAAAAAACATGCATAAACAAAAACACACACAGAATGACAGAAAAAAGAAGCATATACAAAGAAAAATATGAGCTAAAGAAGGAAAATATGAAGAATTCGGGAATTTTCTCATTTCGGAATAGTCCCTTGCGGACGTCAGGTTGGAGATAAACTACAAAGGCATATTTTCTTCTGGGAGTCTATGAGCCCTGCCCAACTGGTATGGGTGAGGACTGGACATGCACGACAAGAATTTTCTAGGGCAAGGGTCCTTGGACTTTTTCCAGGGGCAAAGGGGGATGGGCGAGCAAAAAAAGTTCTGCAAGCTCATGGCCCGACAATTGAGCGCCGACAACTGAGTGCCAGACAACTGAGCGCCGAGACAACTGAGCGCCAGACAACTGAGCGCCGACAACTGAGCGCCAACAACTGAGCGCCGACTATTTAATGTCAGATAAATAACCTAATCAGTTTGAAGTAACTATTTTGCATTTAGGCTTAGGCTTAAGGCTTAGGCTTAAGCTTAGGCTTAGGCTTAGGGGCTTAAGCTTAGGGGCATAGGCTTAGGGGCTTAGGCTTAGGCTTCATCATACGAATCAAAAATGACCATATTCATTTGATTCATAATATTAGACGTATGGACATATAATACATTACGGTAGATAATCATTACGGAGATAATCACTGAAATGCTAGTATTCCGTAGCGCTCAGTAAATGAAAAAAAAAACGCTCAATTATAATGCATTAAATAGTCGGCGCTCAGTTGTCGGCACTCAAATGTCTGGCGCTCAGTTGTCGGCACTCAAATGTCTGCTGCTCAGTTGTCACGGCGCTCAGTTGTCGGCGCTCAATTGTCCGGCGCTCAGTGGTCGGTTAACCCTGCAAGCTTGTTTTTCATAAGAAATATGCACAAACATGCAGTTTTGGATAAAGTTCAGGTGGTATTCGACGATTTTTTGGGGCCAGGGGTTCACCCTCAGCCCTTATGTATATGTTTGGTGAGGATTGTTGCACCAGATCCGAGGCCTAGCCAAGGAGTAGCTCTGACTAGTCAGCCATATCTATAAGTTGCTTGTTTCTCCAAGCAGAAATTTGCACAACAGGTTTGCTGCACCACCAAGAGACTGAAGAATACTGGATTACTGAATCATAGATTACACAAAAACAAAATTTTCAGAAATTATATTATGTGCAAGTTTATAAAATAGCAGTATAATTTCACACTTATCATGCTGGGCACATTCCAATGACTTGAAATTCCATTCCCATCAACATATCTGTAAATCATCTGGCGTTGGTCGTTGTAGTACAATTCGTGCCCAAATATGATCTGGTTCTGGTCAATAAAATGAATAATTAGCCAGGATTTACAGTAACTGTATTTCCTGAAGACTTACTCCGGTGGGTAGTCGCAGAAAATGAAAGCACCTCTTTTACCGGTTTGACGCCAAATTCGCATTTAACGGCAGCAATATCGACTAAAAAGCAGTGAAAGATTATATTTGAAATTTTTTCATTAAGATCATACCTGTAATTGGGGGGGGGGGTGTTTGGGGACTCCCCCCAACTTGGCTAACCCTGTACCCAACCCACCCCCTCGACTTGAAAAAATTGGCAAAATTTTGGCGTTGGTCGTTGTAGTACAATTCGTGCCCAAATATGATCTGGTTCTGGTCAATTTTGGGGAAAATTTAGACTTTTTCCCCACCCCCCCCAAAAAAATTTCGGGTTTACCCACACCCCCAACTGGTCAGACCTCTTACAGGTATGAGTAGGATACAGGTAAGTTACAGTATGTTTTTATAGAACTGGGACATAGCATTCTACATTTTTGCAATTTTCTGCGAATTTTAAATCTGAGAAAGATCACTCAATCTAAACTCGAAAATTTTTGGATAAAAATGTTAAAATGTACACTGAGTGATTTTCAAGGTAACATTTTCGTCGTTAATTAATTAATGAGAATTTTTGAAATAGAATTCTATTTCTAAGTAGTTTGGTAACAGACATGCACGGCAAGAATTTTCCAGGGGGGAGGGTCCATGGACCTTTTTCCAGGGGGTAGGGGGTAGGTGAGCAAAAAAAAACAGAAAAAAGTTCTACAAGCTTGTTTTTCATACAAAATATGCACAAAAATCATGAAAAAATCTGTCTTGGAAAAAGTTGGGGGGGGGGGGGGGTTGACGATTTTTTTGGCCAGGGGGGGGGGGGTGGCCAGGGTCTCAGGTATGGGGATTTACCCCCCCCCCCCCCCCCCTACCTCCCCTATGTGCATGTAAGTTTGGTACAAGAATGATTCATGAAAATCCGAGAATTTGCACATTTTTTCCAACTTATGTGAACCTTATGAAAAAGCTGGATGCATTTAGCAACCACGACACATTTCATAGTATAGTCTAGAGGAGGAGAAGGGCCACTTGAAAAAAAATCGTTACTACTTGAAAAAAATGTTACCACTTGAAAAAAATCACAACCTACGAACATGATGCACACAACCTATTTTCAAAATGCATTAGAAAAAATTCAAGATGCAACGCAAAAAAATCAAGATGTAAGAGTTTTTGGATGTTCGACTCTTTTTTCAAGTGCATCGCATTTTTTCCAAGATAATTTTGAAAAAAATCAAGATGACGTGTTGAAAAAAATCCACATCCCATCTTGAAAAAAACCAAGATGGGAGGATCAGAGGCGTTGGTCCGCCTCCTGCATTCACATTTACCAGAACCCTTGAAAGTGAATTTGTATGGGCACGACTTGCTGGTGGAGAGTGCCTTCGTTTTTATGGATGATGGCAGGGGGGGGGGGGTTCATAAAAATTTGTATTTTTCGACATTTTTTAGAAAAATGTAAAAAATGCTCGTTTTTCGTCCGAAAAGCAGTGATCTCGAGTAAGGATCCAAATTTTCCTTTCCTTGCGGGGTTCCTAAGCAGGTAGGGAATGGTCTTAGAGCCATACCTGTAAGAGGTCCAACCGGTTGAGGGGAGGGTAAACCTAAAATTTTGGGGGTGGGGGCCCCAACATTTCCAAAATTTTGGGGAGGGGGGGTCGAAAATTTTCCCAAAAAAGGCCCAAAAAGTCACTTTTTTCCTCTTTTTTCCAATTTTCCGAGTTTGGGGGGGGGGGGTTGGGTATAGGGTTGACCAAGTTGGGGGTGGGGTCCTGACATTTGGGTATAGAGTTAGACGAAGTAGGTGGTGGGGCTCCCCTCCAACCTCCCTCCAATTACAGGTAGGCTTAGAGCAGCCGATGAGTCAACAAGCCATGACCACAGAAATCCACTCACTTTGAGAGGAGGCGGAGCAACGCTTTTGATTGGTTAGTTTCAGAAATTTTCATTCTTTAATGTGCCGCCCATCTTGATTTTTTTCCAAGATGACACCTTGATTTTTTTCCAAGATGACAAGTTGATTTTTTTCAAGATTATATTGAAAAAAATACGATGCACTTGAAAAAATTGCGATGCATTCGAAAACAAAGTCTTACATCTTGATTTTTGCGATTCATCTTGAAATTTTGGCGATGGATCTTGAAAAATGTGGAGTATCATGTCCAAAGCTAAGGATTTTTTCTAGTAGTAACAAATTTTTTCAAGTGGCAAAAAGTTTGAAAGCAGAACTTGTCTTTGTCATTTTTCAATTTACTAATGTTAAAAAATAGACAACAGAAAGCATTGTGTGACAAAAGTATCGACTTTTTAAAATTTGAAAGAATTTTGCAAAAAAAGCTCAGAACTCATTCAAAATCGATCAGAATGCTTAAAAATTTGTTTCTTCAACAGAAAAATATAAAAATTCAAAATATTTTTACACAAAACTTCCAAGTTTTTGGGGAAAAATCTCAAAAAATCCAAAAAAATGAAAATTTCGCTTGGCTTAGTCAGGATTTTGCGGGGGTCAGCCACAAGAACATGTATGGTCCTGGCCTGGGCAGAACCCTGGCTAACATCCAGCTGATTCCCAACCGACCCCCTGACTTTTCGAAATTTTGCGAACAAGTATGTTCAGCATTAAACAAATATAATTTTGAAATAATGGAGTCCTATTCGAAGATTTGATCATATTGAGACCATACATGGACATAGAGGGGGCAGGGGGAGGTAAATTCTCATACCTGAGACCCTGGCCGACCCCCCCCCCCCCATGGCCAGAACTTTTTCTCATACAGCTTTTCTCATCATTTTTGTGCATATTTTGTATGAAAAACGGGCTTGCAGAAACATTTTTTGTTTTTTTGCGCACCCAGCCCCTCACCCCCCAGGGAAAAACTGCATGGATCCTCCACCCTGGAAAATTCTTCCTGAGCATGTCTGATTGAGACTATCATAAAATTCACGAATTTTAGGAAAAATCAGTCGCCAAGGAATTCAAAGTTGCCGCTGCTGGTCTTACATTGACATTGACCAAAATAGTTGAAGTCGCGCGCTTTTTGTATGTCGGCTTCATTTTCGGGGTAACCGCAATCGTCTTCGCTGACCTGGCACAGCCAATTGTAGAAGAAAATCGGGTGCGGGTAATAGTTGGCCACGTTGCCTTCTTTAACGCAGATTTTCACGATTTTGTCGTTCACCTGCCGGCATTTCGCGACAATTACAATCGATAGACTCCAAAGTCTTTTCGTAACATTGACGGTTCCATTTGCAAACGTTGGCTTTACAGGAGCCTGGGAAAGAGAAGCGGAAAATATATTAAAGGATTTTTTTGGTGGCACACCCATATCCATTTTTCCTATAGGCTGACTTTACAGCACTATATGACTACCTCCACATGAGTAGTGAGGCGATTTGGCGACATTGTAAATGTGTGTCCATTTTGGAAAGATGGGCAAGTTCAATTGGAAAAGATCGTGTCGAGAATTCTGGGAGGCGTGGCTAGGGTAGCCGGTGAAATGATGAAAGATTCATTGTTGTTTTTTGTAGCGCTGGTGAGCGGTTGTATATATTTTGTGTGTGTGATATTTTTTTGAGCGGAGAAGTGTAGTTTTTTATATCATAGTAAAGTGAAAATTGAACATCTGTTCTAGGGTAAGTCAAACTATTTGAAAAATAGTTTGAGTATTTGGGTACAACTCCTAGAAGGGTAAGCTAGTGCATTTCCGAGTTTTGGCATCCAAAAACCTTGAACGATTAAGGGACGTTCTGTGGATAATTGACATAGTGCCCATCAATCTCTTGCGTTTTGATTATCATTGCATAAATCTGTCTGACACACGGAGTGTTCGGGTACATTTTCTTCATTACCCAAGTAATTGTAAAATGGGCATACCACACATGAGAGAGGCTCTTTGGCATACCTGTACTTGGGGGGGGGGGGGGTTGGCCCCCTAACTTGGCCAACCCTGTACCCAAAATCATCCCCACCCAACCCCCCCCCCCCAGTTTAGAAAAAAAAATTTTCAAAAAAGTGTATGTTTTTTGGCCTTTTTTGGGAAAAATTTCGACTTTTTCCTACCCCCCCCCAAAATTTCGGATTTACCCCCCCCCCCCCAACTGGTCGGAGGTCTTACAGGTATGCTCTTTGGGTGCTTTATCTACCTAGTGGAGGCCACATTCGACAGGTGGGTGTCATAGGAGACCACATTCGACAGGTGGGTGTCATATCACATGTGGCTGGCGTGTCAGAAAAATAATGCTTGGTGAGGGACTCGAAGCCTCGACCTTGTGCACACAAGGCTGAGCCAGGTGGATGGATCCTAAATTGTGGTTGCAGTGGCATTGGTAAGCGAGGCCCACACTGCATTCAGTACATTATAGGCATGCAATTGTTAGTGAATTTTCATTTATTTGGCTTCAGCTTATTTGATATATTCGGCTTCAGGTAATGATGCTAAATTTTTCAGGTTGGGGTAACTCTATAACCATAGGTGAACTTTTTCCTCGTATGGCTGAATTGCAGGAGCAGATTTGTTCCTAACTCCAGAAAAGTGGTCTTAGAAGCTTCCACAAAGCATGGAAGATTGATTCCATGAAAATTTGAAATACGAGAAATGGATCATGTACGTAAACAGCAAGCAGGTCAAGCCAAATTTCGACAAATTTTCAACCAGCAAAGATTTTACTGGAAATGAAGATAATTCCAATTTAAATTTAATCTTGAGTAGACCTATATTAGATATTTCGATTGACGCCCAATTAGTTGTATTTAGGGACAATGCCTACTTTCCGGCATGGTCAAACCCTCGATATTCCCATGGGATAACGACAGCTGTCATTCAAAGTAACTTTGACTAAATTTGAGGCCCTTGCTTGTTTTGAAAGCACAACAATGATGCCTTTAAATTTTTTTAGCATACTTTCGCATTTGCAGGCAATAGACTCTTGACCATTGGGACACAAACATTTGAAAGATCCGATCGTATTTTGGCATTTTAGACCCTCGACGCCGCAACCTTCTGAACAAGTGTTTTGTGATTCTTTGCATTCGTCAATATCTGAAATCGTAGAAAAGAATATTCACACTAAATAAGACTGTAGCATCATATTACACACATGGGTATGTGTAACACTTGAGGATTCTTAGAGGAGGGTCTGACCTATTTTTAGAAGGTGAAAATGGAATTTTAAATTTAAATAGGTCAAGAATTTCCCAAATATGCAGCCAAGGCTAGATGCCCAGAAAAAAAATTTTGAGCACCTGAAGTGAGACATTGGCAACACACACCTACTCAAGTTCAGGCTTGGGTTTATGCGTACGTGGTATTCTCGTAAATGGTGTCTTAACACACTAAAACATTAGTATGTTATAGTATAGGACCAATACTTTGAGCACATAGTTCTGTTCACTTCTAAGCCTAAACCTCATCCAACATGGTATAACATTGTGACATTAAGCTTAAACTTACGAAAGGAACATTCTCAGATGTTTTCTACAATTTGTGTTATGGTGAAATACAACATCCTACCCATAGAATTCATGTTTCAGCTAATCCACGGGTTCCAAACCCAGGCATTTTTGTTGAGCTTTGGTCGGATGATGACACCTACCCCAACATAACACTGGCCAGCAGCAGGATAGTTACAGCGCCACCAAAGAAACGTTTCAACATTGGTGGCAATACCAGGGCCCCGGTTGCTCCAAAGGTGGAGGGATGTTATATGGTGACATACAACATTCCACCCATAGGATTGACGTTTCGGCCAATCCACTGGTTGCGAACAAGGCCATATTTGTTGGGCCCTGGTTGGGATATTCACAACTACAATGACACTGGCCAGTGATGGGACAGCTCTGGCACCACCCAGGAAGGTTCAAAGAAATCAGTCGTGTCTTAGCGTTAGGTGTAGGCTTAGGCTTAAGAAAAAATTCTAGGATTTTTTAAGCCAATTGTCGTGGACTATGGCCGAATCCAAGGAGTTAATCTGTGACAATCAGCATTTCTATGGAATGAATGAGCAGTACTCTGCGTTGATACCACTGCTTAATCTGATAGAGTGTG
>CAWUHX010000376.1:75922-196985 GCA_963922205.1 Romanomermis culicivorax
ACACTCTATCAGATTAAGCAGTGGTATCAACGCAGAGTACTCTTCGCATTTTTGAGGTGAAGTACCAGGTACACTCTGGAAGCCGAATTTGCAAGCGCAAGTATAGGAACCAATGAGGTTGTAGCAAACTGATGACTTGGTGTCACATTGGTGCAAATTTTCTGTGCATTCGTTTATATCTGTAAAATATAGGTTTTTCAAGTGCAAATGTTGATGTTTAGTTGTAATTTTTGGACACAAAGTCTCACAATCCATACTCACAAGGAAAAATTTTGAGGTAAAAATTCAGAAACCATTGATATTGTAGTGCATCTTTTAGGTTGAAGAATGCTGATTAATGATACCCAGTAGACTTTAATTACACTAAAATTTGCATTTGATTTTATTAGTCAATGAAGTGTTGTAGTGTGTTTCCGCCGATTTTAGGATTTTTATATAAGTTTGTCCATTTCGTTAAGACGCGCGCAGGTACGAGTCAGATTGGGCGAAGCGGACCAAATTGGAGCGTCTTACTGTAGCCCTATTTTCTATTGCCTTTGCTGTTTTTCCAGCACGCGGGACATTTTCTTATATTAACTCCGCCCACCAGGCTATATTTTGTACTGGTTACGCAAGTTGTTTTTCTACTAGGTAAAATTTATAGGAGAAACTTCTCCTCTATTGCTTTAAGCAATTTGGGAATTCAAATTAGGAAACCGAAGGTTTTAAGTTCTCGGGTAAGCGTGGGTGTTGGAAACACGTGCATTAAGGTCGATCCCTGGACAACTCCTGCCTGCCTTCCCATCAGCATCTACGCCCCAACCAACTTTTCGAATACAACAGAAGCATAAAGCATGGATATGTATTAATCCGATAGGTGTTACATTATATACATGCAGAACAGGGTGCCATCATACATGTCCCAAGGTCGAGGGGGGGGGGGGTCGGACGACTTTTTTGGGACCAGGTGTCTCCGAATTTCCTCAAAATTTGGAGGGACGGGTCTCTGAAGCGAAAAAATTTTGATTTTTCCTCCAGAAAAGTCCGAAAAATGGTAATTTTTCTTTAAAAAGCCGTAAAAAATGTATCCATCCGAGAAAATTGACGTTTTCAATCGAAAAATATACATTTTTCAGTATTTTTCCGACCAAAAGCACGGGAGTCCCTACGACTACCATAGGGCTTGCCATAGGGTTGGAAAATTATGGGAGGGGTCAACAAATGGCTATTTTATGGCCATATGTTTCACTTTATTGCAACATCACTTTGATTATGTTAAATTTTAATTAAAATAATTATATTTTTGTGTGTTAAAAATGAAGCCTTGTCTCCCAAATTTTTGTTCACAATTTTCATCAAAATACGTTTTCTAAAGTTTGTAGCTTATTTTTCGAGGGATTCCCAATAATGCATTCCATTTTTCAAAAAATTTCTCAAAATAATTTTATATCTTTTGCATGGGAAGAGTCGTTTTTTATATTTTTTCCTAAATTTCCTAATAATTTTCCTGTCAGGGTAACTTACATCTTTTTTACACTCTGCTTTGCTGTATGATGAGAAAATTTTTTTGCTTGCTTGCAAGTATGATCCCTCTGTATTTTAATCATAATCTAGCCTTGTTCCAAAATAAGCCCTCTCACTAAATATTATGAAAACAAATTTTGGATGATCCTGACATTATAAATATATGACATTTAAAAATGTGAAGGCTCGGATGTCCTTTGCGATTCCAAAATTTTGATCATCTGGATAATTCCAATAGTCAATTGGTTTCAATTTTGCCAATCACTGACTTATGATTCCAAGTGTCCGGGTTACTGTAGGTGCACGTGTTCAGCTTTCGGCGTCAGCGCGCAGGCAGTGGACGCGGCGAAAAGTGGCGAGAAAAGATTATAAATTTACATAGATTTATGTTGCTACTGTTTGGCATGTTTTTTGTTTTTTATTATTATTCGAAATTGTTATGGAAGCATGGCTGCCATTCATCATATATTATATTTTGTTTTATTGTCTTATTGATGACATCGCCCTGTTTTCCCAATACAAAGCTTGCATTGTTTTGTAAGTGAAGTGGAAGCTATTTTTAAGGTTAGGATTGGAGACTTGGGTAAGAGCTCCTGAAGTACGTGTCAAGGTGTTCTGCCTGAGGTTTGGTGAAGTACTGGAGTGTATCTGGTGAACCGTGTGAGAGAGTTTTGGTGTGCTGGTATTTCGTAGCCTGTGGTCAGAACTGTTGCAGCTTCCTTCCTATAAACCCAAAGGTTAGTTACATCATCATCTAAGACTACAGCAGCCTAACACAAGTTCCAAATCAAAATTGATGATTTCTCCAAGTTTAAGTTTTTCATTCATTTTTCCAAGTTTTCAAGTTTTAACTCTCGGGAAATTTTCACTTTTCCAGTGCTTTAAGTTCATTCATTTCTACTTTTTCCAAATTTCAAGGTTTAGAAATTGCAAGTAATTTCTAATTTTCTCAATTCTGTAAATTTTCCACTCGAATTCCAAAACTTGGAAAATTCGCTTGGAAAATGCAAATAACCCCTTCGATAAAAAAAAATTGGAAAAAAACGAAAAAATATCTGAATGTGTAACAAAAATGTTTTTCATGTAATTGTGAAAAAATCATCAACTTTATATCAAATATCATACTCCATTGGAGTTGGATGTGCTGTTCAAATTTGAATGTTTTTTTTTAAATATTTCAGATTTCCTGGTCGAATGGTACCCATTTTTGGTTTTTTTTGATAATCAAGTTTTGTCAAACACTGTAAATTACACAAGAAAATTAAATGGAAATAGTACTGGAAAATATAGACAATTGCAAATTTCAAGTCCTCAGAAACTTGAGACTTTGAATTTCATGAATATACAAATCAGGCCCATCACTGTTCATGTAATGCTGTCAACAATATTGTAAGGGTGCGAATCAGACAACCCCATAGATAGGGGTATGAGGGGGGGGTATTACCCTGACCTAAAGTCCTAAAAATTGATCACTGGGTGCCTAATTTTTAGGCAAAATGAAGTGTTTAGTGGACATTTAGCTACACTACCCTCGCAATTTTTGAAATTTACCCCTACATGGAAAATTTGACCTCGGGCACCCATGGTCCGAATCTTTCCTACAAAGGAAACTTCCTATCCATTAGGGCTGTTTCGATCAGAGAATTTTAGTAATTTCGAGTTCGAATTCCAGTTTGGTCCTTTTGCTTTTCCGAGTTTGAGTTTGAGTTTAAAAATTGTTCCGAGTCAAGTTCGAGTTGGAGTAATTCACTATTGTATATAAGCCTTCATTTTGTTACATAAATGCCAGTCAATATTATTATGCGACTGGTCTGGTACAACTGAACTACATAGAACTGTTTAGCATATGTCATAGTTACTAGGTAATAGAATTTTATGCAGTCACTATTTGTGTCATACTTGCAGGTTGATCCAGATCGTATTTTTTAATCAAATGCATTATTTTGTATTACCACACCAATTATACGTTTTATCTATTTAAGCCATATTTGACTTGACATCATTAATAAAATGCGTAGAAAAAGTATTATTTGGGATGGCTTTGAAGAAATTGTTTATCAGGCGATCAAGCAGAACATCTATTGTTTTGCAAGTTGAATTTGATTGAAACAAAATTCAAGTATTGATTCATTGATAAGTGAAAAATGTGGTTTGTTGGATGAATAAAATGTTTGGGAAATTATGTTACTTATGACTAGAGCACGGATTTTTAAGTGCTGCACTTAATCTCTTGTTTTGATGGAATATACTTCCCATGCTTAGAAATGCAATTATCCATGGTGTCTGATGCAAAAGAATGCTAATTAACAGCACTTAATTGCACTTTTTTTGGGGGTCTTGCACTTAATTTAAACTTTTTGTAAAAGTTGCACCTAAATGCGTAGTTTTTAATTAAAAACTTGAAAAAACATGGTTAAAAAAAGTTAAAAAGGTTAAAAACTTTTTAACTATTTTTAACTAGTTTTAACTTTTTTAGACTTAAAAACCTGTTTTTTAAGTTAAAAACTTTTTAACTATTTTTAACTTTTTAAAAGTTAAAAACGTTTTTAGTTAAAAACTTGAAGAAACATAGTTAAAAACTTGAAAAATAAGGTTTAATGAAAGATCAACAGTGGAAAATTTTCAGTGATGCGTCTAATTTTTTGAATAGATTTGCCCGCGGAAAATATACAAGCAGTCTTGGCCGAAATCCTGATCTTCAATGGTTTGTTTCTGACTCCAATCCGGAATTTAAATTTAAAACGTTGTTCACGACATAGACGTAGAGCGTTTGTTTTCTCAATATAAATTAATATTGTCTGATCGCCGTCAAAGCTTAACATTTGAAAATATTGAAATGATAAATATTGTTATGTTTAATAAGTTTATTTTGCAACTAAACTTGACAGTTTGCTGCCATTAAAACGTCTTATTGCAATTTATTAAGGCCAAAAATTAGTGAAAAAATTGGTTTTTTTTGCACTTAACTGTGCACTTAATTTGCCATTTTTTATGCACTTAATTAGGCACTTAATTTGGACTTTTTTTGCACTTAAGAATCCGTGCTCTACTTATGACATATCTTTATCTTAAACACTAAGCAGGATTTCTTAATTCCATTATAATTTAAAGTTTAAACTCGAAAAGAACTCGAAATAATGGTTGAAAAAAATAGAGTTCGAGTTTTAAATTTCCAAGTTTTCGAGTTTGAGTTGCCCAAAATTGTCGAGTTTAAATCGAGTTCGAATTTGAGTACTCGAAAAAGCCCTACTATCCATGGTATTTCCCAAGAGTCTGAATTTCAGCAAAGTTAGATCTGTCGCTTTTCTATCAAATACAACTTTCTCAATGTTTTCATAAATTTTAATTGGTGAGGTCAGGTGAGATATTTATCATTGGATTTTAGTTTTATGCAAATCATGGTGTGAATAGGACCTACTAGCAAAATTTGCAAGTGTAATGTTACTTCACGCTTCAGGCTAACAAATGTGTTTTAATGGATTTATTAGAACTTCTTGTGTGAACTATTTTTCCAGAGATATGCTCCACAATCAGTTCACCAAATATCAACCTGCAAATCAGGATTATGCCAATATTTTGTATACTATTTAAAACTTCTAAATTCGAAAAATTATCAAAAATTACTACTATCCTCAAAACTCTACTTTTATCTTACCCATGCAAACTCTGAGGCGTTCATTCCACCTGAAACCTGCATTACAGATGCACCTGTACGACCCGGGTATATTTTCGCATCTACCAAACGGCTGACATAAGGACGGCATCAAGCACTCGTTGATATCTGAAAAGTAGCAAATTTCACGACAGGTCAATTTTTACAACACCTGAATTACCATCGCAAGTATTTTTCCTAAAATTGTAGATGTATCCAGTGCCGCAAACGCACATGTACGTGCCAACTTTTTCTACGCAAGTGGCTTCTTTGGGACAGACGCTTGGTCTTTGTTCGCATTCCCGGATATCTGAAAAATGGAAATACAGACTTGGACATGGATTGGAAAGGGCCCTCCACCCAACTTGGTTGAACCCTATAGCCCCCCCCAAACTAGGAAAAATTGGGGAAAAAGTACTTTTTGGGAAAATTTTTGGAATTTTTTCGACTTTTTTGATATTTTTTTGACCCCCCCCCCCCAAAAAAAAATTTTGGAACCTCCATACTCAAAGTCTGGGTTTACCCTCCCCCAAACTGGTCGGACCACTTACACGTATGGACTTGGAATAGTAATTCCTTATTCTACCAATACTGTTCCATAGAACTTTGTCTGAAAACCTGGCAGCTATGGAATTTTTGTATTATCAATTCTAATTTCCTCAGTTTCGTCCGCACATGTAACGGGCCCCGAGGTCTGGGTTGGGGGGTCGGGCGACTTTCCTAAGGCCCGGGGTCACTGATTCACCAAAATTTTAGGGGAGGAGTCTCTGAAGGGAAAAAAATTCGATTTTTTCAGCAAAAAAGTTCAAAAAACAGTGATTTTTGTCTAAAAAACGTAAAAAATGTATTCCTGGCGGGGAAGGCCCAAGAAAATTGACGTTTTTTTAATCTTTTTTGTTTAAAAAAATGACATTTTTCATAAAAAAAAAGGACAATTTTCTGTATCTTTTTGACCAAAAGTAACTGCTGATCAAAATGAAAATGTATCTGCTGATCAAAATCAAATTTTTCCTTCCCAAAAACCTTGCGGGGAGGAAAGACCCGTCGACCATACCCTGACAAAATCTGGTCGTTTCATTGAAATATAATCCCGGAGGGCATTTGCATTGATACCATCGACCATCGTTGCCCATTTTTTCTAGTTCCAAACAACTGGAGCCGAATGGGCAATCGTGGTAGCCCCTATCGCAGAAATGTATGCCTGAAAAGCAAAGATTTTTGATGATCAAAGATCACAAGTGATGAAGTAGATTTAGTTATGGGACTGAATCACAATGGACCTGCCAAATGAGGTGGATGCTAATTTTTTCCAAGAAGTACATTTGGTAATAAACCTAAATTACTGTAGCTCTACTGTAGATCTGAGAAATCAACCAGGTACCAAGCTTTTCTATGTATCAGATTTAGTAATAAACCTGAATTACTGTAGCTATGCCAAATTGAGGAGGTATGAATTTTTCCCAAGAAGTACAGTTAGTAATACCTCAATTACTGTATCTCTGCAAAATCAAGCAGATATAATTTTTTGTGAGAAGTAGATTTAGTGATAGAATTGAATTACTGTAGATCTGAGAAATCGAGGAGATATAATTTTTTAGAAGGATATTCAGTGATGAGTGTGAATTACTGTAGGTCTGTCAAATCAAGCAGGTACAATTTTTTAAGAAGTTGATTTTGCAATAGATCCGAGTTACTGTAGATCTGCCAAATTGAGCAGGTATGAATTTTTCCTGAGAAGTACAATTACTAATACCTCAATTACTGTATCTCTGCAAAATCAAGCAAGTATAATTTTTTGTGAGAAGTAGATTTAGTGATAGACCTGAATTACTGTAGATCTGAGAAATCAAGCAGGTATAGTGTTTTAGAAGCATAATCAGTGATGAGTGTGAATTACTGTAGGTCTGTCAAATCAAGCAGGTATCATTTTTTAAAAAGTTGATTTTCCAATAGATCCAAGTTACTGTAGATTTGCTAAATCTTTCTGAGAAGTAGATTTAGTAGTAGATCTGAATTACTGTAGCACTACCAAATCGACTAGGTATTATTTTCTCTAAGAATATTACTATACCTCTGCAAAATCATGCAGATACCAAATTTTTCAAAGGAGTGGATTTGGTTATATACCTGGATTACTGTAGCTCAACCAAATCGAGCAGGTACCAATTTTTTCCATCTCCAAAACTTACGTGTACAATAATTGAGTCCATCCCCTTCGTAGGGCATTTGGCATTGACAAATGAAAGTGCCTCGATTCACTCGTTTACATTGCGCCAATTTGTTGCACTTCATTTCTTTACACTTGTCGATTTCTGAAATTTTGACAATTTAGCTAAATTTGACCTTAGAACCATACCTGTAATTGGGGGAGAGGCAGGTTGGGGGCCGCACCCCCAGCTTGGTCGAACCCTATACCCAAATGTTGGAAGCCCCACCCCAACTTGATCCAACCCTATACCCAACCCCCCCCCCCCAAACTCGGAAAAAATGCGGAAAAAAGTGTTTTTTTGGCCTTTTTCTGGGGAAATTTTAGAAATTTTTTCGACTTTTTTGGGGTTTTTCGACCCCCTCCCCAAAATTTTGGAAATGACCCCCCCCCGACCTCTTACGGGTATGCTTAGAACCCGAAAATTTTGCATGCTAAGTTACCTTCGCAAACTCTTCCATCGCCCCTGAAGTCTGGTGCGCAAGTGCAATTGTATACGCTGAACTGATTCCTCAAACAATAGGCATTTGGACCGCATTGTCCGGGGCAAAGTTGTTTTTCTGTAATGAGAAAAAAAATTATGTTACATAGATGGATTCGGAAACAATACTTGACATAGATTAACCAGATTTTAATCAAAATTAAACCTAAAATAACTCCATATACATGTAAGGAGGCCCTGAGATCTCTGAGGGGGGGTCGGCCGACTTTTTAGGGGCCCAGGGTCGCGGACCTCGAAAAATTTACGAGGAGGAGTTATGGAGGAAAAAAATTTGATTTTTTCCACCAAAAAAGCTCAAAAAACAGTTAAAAAAAAAAGTAATTTTTGTGTAAAAAAGTACTGTAAAAATTGTATTCCTAGCGCGGAGCACCGAGAAAATTGGCATTTTAGACCATTTTTTACCCAAAAATTGACATTTTTCATTAAAAAATTGGCATCTTTCAGTATTTTTCGAAACCAAAAGTAGGCTACGATATGGCTAACCGTCTCATTATTTATTGGCGTGGTTTTTCATTTTGCCTTTATTATTAATTTTTGTGTGTTTTGGTCTCCAATAAATTAGCATGCTCATTCAGTGGTTCTAGAATAGGAGACGAATCAAACATGTAATTTAGGGCGAAGTGCTATGGGAACCCCCCCCCCTTCCAGAAATCTTCGACCATATGGCTAGCCATTGGGCGACCACTCCCTCAGGATTTTCTAATCCTATGGCTAGCCAAAGGAACCCGCATACTTTCTGTCAGAAAAATACTGAAAAATATTAATTTTTTGATGAAAAATGTCAATTTTTGAACAAAAAATGGTCAGAAGTGTGAATTTTCTGGGCGCTTCACGCCATGAATACATTTTTTTCGGTCTTTTTTTGAAAAAATTACTATTTTCCGGAGTTTTTTCGTGGAAAAAATCTATTTTTTCGCTTGAGAGACCCCCCAAAATTTTGGGAATCACTGACCCCCGGCCCAAAAAAAGTCGTCCCACCTCCCCCCCCCCCAGACCTCAGGGCTCTGTTACATGTATGATGGTGTCATAGTGTGTTTCCGCCGATTTTGCTACACATTTGTCGTTTTTGTCGATTTGCGCATAAGGCCCGCAAGTACCAAGTGGAGTGAGCAACACGGACCATCGACAGTCATCTTACTGTAGCGCATGTTGGTACTTGTGCATCTGGTCTCTCTCTCTCTCTCTCATGTGCATTATCATTATTGTTTTATCGTATACTTACCATTGGTTATTTTTGATGCGTACTAGCCGCCTACCAGCGCGCCCAGCCTTTCCTTAGTGTGTTTCTCCTAGCGTGTGGGAGTGATTGTTATTCTCGCCCTGTTTCGTTTTGTATAGTAAGTGTTTATTTTTGAGCCAGGTAAAAATCGGAGAGAGTTCTCCTTCACCCTTTCTTTATTTTAATTGGGAGACGGAATAAGGAGATAAACCTTCCTTAATTTGTTGAGTAATTAGTGTCGGGTTTAGGTACATCTATTAGATTAATCGGGTAGGTGTGGGTGTTGGAAATACGTGGATTAAGGACGAACACTGGACTCCCACTCCTGCCTAATACTCAAAGCCCTGGCCCATTCACAAATATAACATTGGTGACCGTATCACCCCATACTTTTGGTCGGAAAAATACTGAAAAATGTTAATTTTTTGATGAAAAATGTCAATTTTTGAACAAAAAATGGTCAAAAGTGTGAATTTTCTGGGCGCTTCACACCATGAATACATTTTTTCGGTCTTTTTTTTTGAAAAAAATACTATTTTTCGGAGTTTTTTCCTGGAAAAAATCAATTTTTTTTTGCTTGAGAGACCCCTCCCCCAAAATTTTGGGAATTACTGACCCCCGGCCCAAAAAAAGTCATCCAACCTCCCACCACCAACCAAGACCTGGGGGCTCGGTTATATGTAATGAGACGAATACATCAAATAAGTATCGACAAGATCAAATAATGTAAAAATGTTGAATTTCGAAAATTTTTTCCAGCTGAATTTCTGCTGTTTTCAAAAATGTTTCTCATGACTGAATTTCCAGATTGTGTTTACATCTAATTTGCATATTCAAAAATTTTTGAATAGTTATATTGAAATATGTACAATATAAAAATTTTAAGGAGGTAAAAGCCAAATTTTTTTCAAAAGTGCTCAAAAATCAGTCAAACTTGATCCAGAATGCTATAAAACTTAGTTTTTAAAAGTTTTAACACAACAAATCAAACTTTTTCCTGATAATTTTCAACATTTTTATATGAAATTTCAAGTATTTACATTATCAAGTTTAGACTTTCCTGCGATGCGAAAATTTTTCTACAGTAAGATGAATGTATATATGGAATGCAGCATTATTTTTGAACTTGCTTATCATTTTAGGATTACTGTAGGCTTTAATCCGGAGAGAAGTTTTTGAGAATGTAACTGAAAGGAAGAGATGAACAAAATAATAAAAGCAAAGAAAAAGAAACAAAGAAAGAAAAGCAAAGAAAAAGAAACAAAGAAAAAGAAATAGAAACATAGAAAAAGGAAGAAAAACAAAGAAAAGAAGTAGGAACAAACAAAAAGATGGAGAAACAAACAAAAAAGAAAGAGAAACAAAAAAAGAAAGAGAAAAACACAGAGAAAAAATAAAACAGAAACTCACAAACAAGTAAAAAACAAATAAAAATAAAGAGGAAAAAAACGAGTAAAAAACAAACACATAAGCAAAGAAAAAAGGATAATACTAAAACAGAGGAAAAGAAGGAAACGAACGAACTGAAAGAATTTTAGGGAGGTAAAACCCAAATTTTTTTCTCAAAAGTGCTCAAAAATCAGTCAAACTTGATCCAGAATGCTATAAAACTTAGTTTTGAAAAGTTTTAACACAACAAATCAAATTTTTTCCTGATAATTTTCAACATTTTTATATGAAATTTCCAAGTATTTATATTATCAAATTTTGAAATAGCATTGAACTATTTGAAAATTTTTTTTTTGTCCAATATATCTTTTTGCAACATTTATTTTGCGACAATTATTCCAGAGTAAATCTACTTGCTATGAAAATCACAAAAAAGTGAAAATTCTGGGGTCAGCCCTGGATCAATCAGGACTCTTCGTGGGGTAAAGACCCCCCAGCAAACCCCCTCCCCCAAAACCATTTATGGCCATGCTTCTTTTGAAAATTTTTCATCATAACACGGATCGAAAAATACTGAAAAATTCTATTTTTTGACGAAAAATGTCAATTTTTCTATGAAAAATGTCAATTTTTCTATGAAAAATTTAAATTTTTCAACAAAAAATGGTCAAAAAAGTCGATTTTTTGGATGTATTTTTTAAAGTTTTCTAGACAAAAATTACTATTTTTGAATCGTTTTTCGGCCTTTGAATTTTTTTTTCAGAGACCCCTCCTAAAATTTTGGGAATCAGTGAACCCTTTCCCAGACGTCAGGGCCCCATTAAGTGTATGTTTGAAAGCCTTTTTCTGATGATACCATGAACAATCTTCTTGGATTAAAAGTACAATACACCCTGAAACAAAAAACTTTTGAATTCAGGGTCAAAACTTGTGTAAAAAATTGACTTCTCAAGGGTTACAGATTTAAAGGAAAAAACTTGCTCAAAAAAAATTTTTTCTTCAATGTTGACCACGTGATTTGTCGCCTAAACAACCTACAGTAATACAAAAGTGATCTAAAGTCTTAGGTCACCATTACAGAGGTCATGCCCCAACTTATGGGACTGTTAGCCATACATGCACATAGGGGGGTAACGGAGGTAAACCCCTATACCTGAGACCCTGGCCACCCCCCCCTGGCAAAAAAATCGTCAGACACCCCACCCTGAACTTTTTCCAAGACAGCCTTTTTCATGAATTTTGTGCATATTTTGTATGAAAAACAGGCTCGCAGAACTTTTTTTTTGTTTTTTTGGCTCACTTATCCCCCTACCTACTGGGAAAAAGTCCGTGGACCCTCCCTCCTGAAAAATCTCGCCGTGCATGTCTGCCTAATTTTGTCTCCTATTCGCTTGCAAAATTTACCGAAACAGTTGCCCGGTGCACCGGAACCGAAATAACCCGGGCGGCATTCGCACGAATAGCCGGCGTAATGGTTTTTACAGATGGCGTTAACGTCGCACACCTGAATGGGATTTTTACATTCGTCGATATCGTCGCAAGATAAGAGACGATTATTTTGCGTGTCCATTCGTGGTATGGTGCCTCGCATACAGGAGCAATTGTAGCCGCCGTAGGTGTCCAAGCATAGGGAAAACATCGGGCAAGTGTTGAAACCAGTTTTACATTCGTCATTGTCTGCAACCAAAAAGACAATGTAAATATAATAGATAAAATATAAATGATAAATATAATAAATATAATGAATATAAAAAATATAATAAATAAAATAAATATAATAAATAAAATAAATATAAAAAATATAATAAATATAATACATAATATAAACATAATAAATATAATAAATATAATAAACATAATAAATATAATAAATGCAATAAATATAAGAAATATGAGAAATATAACAAGTAGAATAAATATAATAAATATAAAATATATAATAAATATAGTAAATATAATAAATATAATACATATAATATATATAATAAATATAATAGACATAATAAACATAAAATCTGTAATAAATATAATAAATACAATAAACATAAGAAATATGAGAAAATATAAAAAGTAGAATAAATATAATAAATATAAAAAATATAATAAATGTAAGAAATATAAGAAATATAACAAGTATAATAAATATAATAAATATAATAAATATATCACATAATATAAACATAATAAATATAATAAATATAATAAACATAATAAATATAATAAATACAATAAACATAAGAAATATGAGAAATATAACAACTAGAATAAATATAAAAAATATAATGAATATAATAAATATAATAAACATAAGAAATATAACCAGTAGAATAAATATAATAAATATAATAAATGTAATAAATACAATTAAAATAAGAAATATGAGAAATATAACAAGTAGAATAAATATAAAAAATATAATAAATATAGTAAATTTAATAAATACAAAAAATATAATAAATACAAAAAATATAATAAATGTACTAAATATAATAAATATAATAAACATAAGAGATATAACAAGTAGAATAAATATAAGAAATATAATAAATGTAAGAAATATAAGGAATATAACAAGTATAATAAATATAATACATATAAATATAATAAACATAATAAATATAATAAATATAATAAATACAATAAACATAAGAAATATAACAAGTAGAATAAATATAATAAATATAATAAACGTAAGAAATATAAGAAATATAATAAATGTAAGAAATATAAGAAATATAACAAGTATAATAAATATAATACATATAAATATAATAAACATAATAAATATAATAAATATAATAAACATAAGAAATATAACTAGTAGAATAAATATAATAAGTATAATAAATGTAATAAATACAATTAAAATTAGAAATATGAGAAATATAACAAGTAGAATAAATATAAAAAATATAATAAATATAGTAAATTTAATAAATACAAAAAATATAATAAATACAAAAAATATAATAAATGTACTAAATATAATAAATATAATAAACATAAGAGATATAACAAGTAGAATAAATATAATAAATATAATAAATGTAAGAAATATAAGGAATATAACAAGTATAATAAATATAATACATATAAATATAATAAACATAATAAATATAATAAATATAATAAATACAATAAACATAAGAAATATAACAAGTAGAATAAATATAATAAATATAAAAAATATTATAAATGTAATAAATATAAAAAAATATAATAAATATAATAAATAAAAAATATATAATAAATATAATGAATATAATAAACAAATAAATAGAATAAACATAATAAATAAAAGAATGTTTTCTCACTGATGCATGTGTTGTTCACCGAAACAAATTGCGGGAATCGGCATTGGCACGAGAAACCGGGTGCGTAATTTATGCAAATTTCCGTTATGGGGTTGCAATTGTGTAGTTTTTCCGTACATTCGTTGATATCTGAAATGGATAACTTGTAAAAATGGGACAGATGTCAACTTAAGGATTTAAGTTCGAATGAAAATAACAAAATATATAATCTGGATTGAAAAAATATAGGTTATATGAAAAATTCATAATCTGATCTCGATCCAAAATCCTGATCTGATCCAAATCTAAATCCTGGTCCAATCCGGGACATTCGAATCCAAATGACGATTCTTGATCATTTCATGAGCCAAATTCATGATCTGATCACTACCCAAATCTGATTCAAATCCAAATCGCCCCGATCTCAATCTAAATCATGATTCATGATATGATCACAATCCTAATTCATGATTTCATCCAAATCCGAATCATGAATCACGATCTGATCTCAATCCGAATGATTATTTCTATCCTGATCCTTATCCAAATTCACGATCTGATCAAAATCTGAATCTTGAGTCATAATCTGATCACAATCCAATTTTATGATCAATTTCAATCATGATTTCTGATCTGATCTCGACCTAAATGATGATCTAATACCAATCTAAATCGAATTTAAATCAAGATTCTATCGAAAATCATGAGTTTTCCTAATCGAAATCATTTATGGTCCGATATCAATGCAAATTATGATTCATTATCTGACAAGAATCCAAATTTATAATGTCATCCCTATCCGAATGATAGTTCTTGAGCTGATCCCAATCCGAATCATGATTCATGACATGATCCAAATCCAAATCGACCCGATCTCAATTCAAATAATGATTCTTTATCTGATCTCAATCGGAATTCCTGACCTCCTCATAATCAAAGTAATGATTCATGATCCAATTTCACTCTGAATCATGACTCATATTTTGATCGCAATCGAAATTTAAAAATTTCGTCTCTATCTAAATTCATGATTTGATCAGGATCCAAATTGATCCGATCTCAGTCCAAATCATGTACATATAATGATCTGATCGTAATCCGAATGATGATCCTTGAACTGATCCCAATCCAAATTCATGATCTTATCAGAATCTAAAATATCATTCGAAATCTAATCCAAATCAGAATCGATCCGATCTGAATCCAAATCATGATACCTTATCTGATCCCAATCGAAATTCATGGCCTCTTCCGATTTGAAATCATGATTCAGAATCCAATCTCAATCCAAATCATGATTCATGATCTGATCCGAGTTGAACTCAATAACATCTCAATACAAATCATGATTTTTCATCAGATTCAAATGAAAATTCATGATCTTTTCCCGATCCAAATCATGATTCATAATCCGACCTCAATCCAAATCATAATTCAAAATCCTATCACAATCTAGATCTTGGTTCATGATCTGATCCCAATCCGAATTTATGATCCCCCTCAAATCCAAATCTTGATTTTAGACCTGATTCCAATTCAAATGATAATTTTCGATCTGATCCCAGTTCACATTGATCATCTGATCACGATCCAAATTTATGGTCTTATCCCAATCTGAATCATGATTATTGATCTGATCCCAATTCGGATAATATTCACGACCTGATTTTTATTTGAATTCAGTATCTGATCACAATCAGTATTACGTCTCATGATCTCAATCCAAATCCAAATCTGTCTCATCTCAATCCAAATCATGATTCATGATCTGATCCAAGTTGAAATCAATAACATCTCAATACAAATCATGATTTTTCATCAGATTCAAATGCAAATTCATGATATTTTCCCGATCCAAATCATGATTCATAATCCGACCTCAATCCAAATCATAATTCAAAATTTTATCACAATCTAGATCTTGGTTCATGATCTGATCCAAATCCGAATTTATGATCCACCTCAAATCCAAATCTTGATTTTAGAACTGATCCCAATTCGAATGATAATTTTCGATCTGATCCCAGTTGACATTGATCATCTGATCAGGATCCAAATTTATAGTCTTATCCCAATCTGAATCATGATCATTGATCTGATCCCGATTTGGATAATATTCTCGACCTGATTTTTATCCGAATTCAGTATCTGATCACAATCCCTATTGCGTCTCATGATCTCAACCCAAATCCAAATTTGTCTCATCTCAATCCAAATCATGATTCATGATCTGATCCGAGTTGAAATCAATAACATCTCAATCCAAATCATGATTCTTCATCAGATTCAAATGCAAATTCATGATCTTTTCCCGATTCAAATCATGATTCATAATCCGACCTCAATCCAAATCATATTTCAAAATTTTATCACAATCTAGATCTTGGTTCATGATCTGATCCCAATCCGAATTTATGATCCTCCTCAAATCCAAATCTTGATTTTAGAACTGATCCCAATTCGAATGATAATTTTCGATCTGATACCAGTTCAAATCGATGATCTGATCTCAATTCAAATGACATGCATGACCTGATCTTTATCCAAATTCAGTATGTGATCACAATCCATATTGTTGTAGTGTGTTTCCGCCGATTTTGCCATTCATTTATAATTTTTGTCGATTTTCGTAAGAGGCCCGCAAGTACAAAGTGGAGTGAGCGATGCGGACCATCGATAGTCGTCTTACTGTAGCACATGTCGGTACGTGTGCGTTTTGATCGCTCTCTCTTGTGTGTTACTGTTTTTCGTATATACTTACAATTGGTTTATTTTTATGCGTACTCGCCGCCTCCCAGCATGCTCAGCCTTTTCTTAGTATTTTCTCGTGGCACTTGGGAGTGATTGTTATCTCACCCGTTTCGTTTTGTATTAGTAAGTGTTTCTTTTGTGTCGGGTAAAAATTGGAGAGAATTCTCCTTTATTCCTTCTTATTTTAATCGGGAGACAGACTAAGGAAATAAGCCTTCCTTAATCTGTTGGGTAATTAGTGTCGGGTTTAAGTACATCTTGTAAGTTAATCGGGTAAGCGTGAGTGTTGGAAACACGTGCATTATGGACGAACCCTGGACTCCTATTCCTGCCTGATTCATTAAGCCCTGACTACTTTTCAATTATAACACATATCATGTCTCATGATCTCAATATAAAATCCAAATTTGTCCGATCTCAATCCAAATCATGATTTGACCTGATCGCAATACAAATTCATGATCTTGTCATGTGTCCCATGACCGTACATCATCCCTTCCTAACATTCGCAACACTGACTCGGTAGTTCAATCGGAAGAACGCTGCGCTATAGTCACAGAGACCTGGGTTGGAATCCCGGTCGAGCATTATTTTTCGAACAGTGTTTGGTGATGGTTATGATGGCAACGCGTTTACCCATTACGTGACATGGTGAGGCTTGGATGGTCCCACATTGGTGGGCTGCAGGAACCTGCATCTTCAATGGACGAGGTCATCCTTCTTTCAAGGGGGGGAATGTCACGTGTCACACGACCGTACATCACCCCTTTGTAACATTCGCAACACTGGCTCGGTAGTTCAATCAGAAGAACGCTGCACTATATTCACAGAGACCTGGGTTCGAATCCCGGTTGAGCATTATTTTTCCAACACTGTTTGGTGATGGTTACGATGGCAACGCATTTACCCATTACATGACAATCTTATCAAAATCTAACTGAGAAAATTGAGAATTTTTTCGGATTCCATTATTTACACCTAATTTGCATAAAAATTCCATACCACTCACCGATACACGAACCGAGGTTCGACATCCTATAACCCTGATAACACCCGCAAACGTAGCTGCCCACCGTATTATTGCACAATTGACCTTTGGGACACGGGCTTTGTAAACATTCATCGATATCGACGCATCCCTTTGGACCCCGTTGGAAGCCCGGTTTACAATCGCACCTGAACGACCGGTACGTGTCGATGCAAATTTCGTCCGATCGGCACGGGTTACGGGTACAAAATTGTACGGCTTGAGGAAACGAGAAAAAAACACTTTACACCAAAAAATGTTACAGTAAACCGAAAATTTCGCTCACGACTGCAAGCTACAGTAGGAATACCGGCGAAACCGTTTTTACATTCGCACAAAAACGAATCGTTGCCTTTGACGTAGTTACAGTAAGAATTCGGGACGTAGTTGCATTGATCTTGTTTGAAACACTGCGCATCAGCTGCGAAAATCAAAAAGAAAGCATGAAACAAAAATATAGAAACAGACGAACAAACAATAAAACATAGAAATGAAGAAAGGAACAAAAAATAACGATAAAAAACAAACAAAAAGAGACAAACAAACAAACACAAAAAGCAGAGAAAAAAAGTAAAAGAAAAAACAGAAAATCAAGCAAACCAACAAAACGATCAGCAAAAAAACAAGGAAAAAAAAGAAGCAAACAAACAAATCGAAAGAAAAAGATACAATAAGAAGAGTAAAAAAACAAACAAACAAAAGAAACAAAAACAAAAAAAGAAATGGGCAGACAAGAGAACAAAGAAATGAAGAAAGAAACAACCAAAAAAAGAAACAAACAAACTACCGAACTTAAAAGAAAGTAAAAAACAAAGAAAAAAGAAACAAACAAGCAAAAACAAAGAATAGAGAAAGAAAGAAAAAGCAAGAAAGCAAAAAAATAATGACGCAAAAAAAGAACAATAAACTAGGAAAAACCATGGAAAACAAAAAAAAATCAAGAAAAAGAAAGAAGCAAACAAACAAAGGCGAACGAAAAATAAACAACCAGACCAGCCAAGAAAAAGTAAAAAATAAAACACAAAAAACAAACAAACAAAAAAAACAAAGAAATCAAGGAAAAACAGCGAAATGAAGAAAAAAATCAAAATGAAGCAAAAATTGAAAAACAAAGAAAATAGAAAGAAACAGATATAACAAACAAAAAATCAAAGAAATGTAGAAAGAAACAACCGAACAAAGAAACAGACAAACAAATGATCAAAAAACGAGGAGAAACAAACAAGCCAACAAATAAGAGAACAAAAAAGACGACGAAATAAAGAAACAAGCAAATAAAAAAACAAAGAAGACAATAAAGGAACAAACAATGAAAAAAAGAAAAAAATCAAGCCAACAAACAAACAGAAACAAAAAAAGGAAGATACAGACAAACCAAAAAAAAAAACATACCAACAAAGGAATAAATAAAAAAATAGGGAAACAAACAAAGAAATAATCACACAAGAGAACAAAGAAATGAAGAAAGCGACAACCAAATAAAGAAAGAAACAAACAGCCAAACTAAAAAGAAAATAAAAAACAAAGAAAAAACCAACAACCAATGCAAAAACAAACGAGAAGAAACTGCAAAAACAAAGAATAGAGAAAGAAAGAAAAAGCAAGTAAGCAAAAAAATAATGACGCAAGAAACGAACAATAAACAAGGAAAAACCATGGAAAACAAAAAAAAATCAAGAAAAAGAAAGAAGCAAACAAACAAAGGCGAACGAAAAATAAACAACCAGTCCAGCCAAGAAAAAAATAAAAAATAAAACACAAAAAACAAAGAAATGAAGAAAAAATCAAAATGAAGCAAAAAGTGAAAAACAAAGAAAAGAGAAAGAAACAGACATAACAAACAAGAAAACAAAGAAATGAAGAAAGAAACAATCGAACAAAGAAACAGACAGACAAATGATCAAAAAACGAGGAAAAACAAACAAACAAAGAACAAAAGAAACAACGAAATAAACAAAGAAATAAGCAAACAGACAAACAAAGAAGACAGTAAAAGAACAAACAATGAGGAAAAGAAAAAAACGAGAAAAAAAAGGAAAAAGGAGCCACCAAACAAACAGAAACGAAAAAAGGAAGAAACAGACAAAGCAAAAAAGAAAGAAAAACAAACAAACAAAGAAATAATCACACAAGAGAACAAAGAAATGAAGAAAGCGACAACCAAATAATAGAAGAAACAAACAGTCAAACTAAAAAGAAAGAAAAAAAAAACAAGCAATGCAAAAACAAACGAGAAGAAACAGCAAAAACAAAGAATAGAGAAAGAAAGAAAAAGCAAGTAAGCAACAAAATAATGACGCAAGAAACGAACAATAAACAAGGAAAAACCATGGAAAACAGAAAAAATCAAGAAAAAGAAAGAAGCAAACAAAAAAGGCGAAGAAAAAATGAACACCCATACCAGCCAAGAAAAAAGTAAAAAATAAAACACAAAAAACAAACAATGAAAAAAACGAAGAAATCAAGGAAAAACAGCGAAATGAAGAAAAAAATCAAAATGAAGCAAAAATTGAAAAACAAAGAAAAGAGAAAGAAACAGACATAACAAACAAAAAATCAAAGAAATGTAGAAAGAAACAACCGAACAAAGAAACAGACAAACAAATGATCAAAAAACGAGGAAAAACAAACAAACAAACAAAGAACAAAAGAAACAACGAAATAAACAAAGAAATAAGCAAACAGAGAAACAAAGAAGACAGTAAAAAAACAAACAATGAGGAAAAAACGAGAAAAAGAAGGAAAAAGAAGCCACCAAACAAACAAAAACGAAAAAAGGAAGAAACATACAAACCCCAAAAAAGAAAAAAACAAACCAACAAAGGAATAAATAAACAAAAATTGGGAAACAAACAAACGAAGACAATATGAACAAAAATCCCCGATCCACCAATCGAAAAATTTTTCTGAATTCTATCCAAAAATATATTTTTTATTACTGTAGCTCAATTTTTGATCGAGTTATACTCTCTTGAAATTTTCCCGTCAAGATCGTTTTTCTACAGTAATAAAAATTTTCGCGCGCTCACCGACGCATTTGCCTAACATGCCGCTCATTTTGCCAATCGGACACGAGCATTCGAAAGAGCCGATAGTATTTTTACAATCGAATTCGCATACCCTCGGTCGCCCGGGCAGTCCTTCTTTGCATTCGTCGATATCTGTGCGGGAAAAAAAACAAAAAAGTAGGTTCGATTTGATACGCAATTTTCACCTAGCTAGAAACGTCATACTGTAGAAAAAAGCAAAATTTTTAAACGAGGAAGCCAAAGGTCGAAATTATTATGCTTATCTACTGATTACGAGTGCTAGCCAAGAAATTTTTGTTTATCGCTCACCGACGAGAAAATTTTTTCTATCTATTACAGTAATACGCTTATTGATGCTTTACTTTTCGAACTTGACTATTAACGAGCTATGAATACAGTGATTTGGAGGAGATCTCGATTGATAATATAAGGTTGATAAACCAAAAAACGCTGAGATTTTAAAATTTGGGTTACTGTAGCTATGCGGATTTTGATTTTCGTACAAAAATACGTGAATTTTACGCACAAAAAAAATCCTCAATTGCCGAAGCTCAAAATATGGAAATTTTGAAACAGTGTCACATACCGAATGTTGATCAGTAAGTTATGCATTTTAGTTGTTTTAGGCTCTGAAATGCTTAGTTTACTGTAAACAATTTTTTCTGTCAATGGACGATTGAACACTTTTTTAATTCACGTTATGTTGTTTTTGTATCGATTTTTTTGCACATTTCAGTTTTTAAAGGGGCGTTCATCGAATTCGTGCTAGTTGATGAATAAATTTTTTTCAGTGTAAACTTATGATTATTATAGCTTTTCTGAAAGCTCTTTCATTTCTTCATCTGATGGTATGGAAATTACAGCACTAATCCAATTTTTCATGTTTCAGCAATTTATTAAAATTTACATACTTTTATAAAAATGGAAGAAAGTTGCAAAAACCAACGATCGATAATTTTCTTTTTATGGAAAGAGGGTTGTTTGGTGTCAGACATCGCTCGTCGTCTACAAACAGTGTAAGGGGACTCTGGGCTCGGCCAGACAACAGTTAGCAAATGGATCCGACGTTTCCGTGAGGGGCGGGAATCATTGGAAGACGACCAGAGACCTGGCCAGCCTGTCACTGCATCTTCAGCCGAAAATGTGGCCGCAGTTGAGGACATGGTAATGGAAGACTGTCGTGCGACTGTTCAAGAAATTGTCACTGAAGTAGGCATCAGTGCCGATAGCGTTCGTAAAATTTTGCACGAAAACCTGTTTCTGAGTAAGGTTTGTGCGTGCTGGGTGCCTAGACTGTTGGGAGCCGAAATGAAGAAGAACCGGGTCGACATGTGCAAGTTGCTGTTGGAGATCCATGCAGTGGAGCAAGAAGATTTTTATAGGTGATTGATCACTGTGGATGAAACCCCATTACCTTACTACAACCCCGAGACCAAAGCTCAATCCATGCAGTGGCAGCGAAAAGATGAAGGGGCACCAGTTAAGGCCAAAAGCACCCCATCAGTCGGCAAGGTCATGGTCACCATATTCTGGGATTGCGAAGGCATCATACTGATTGATTATCTGGAGCATGGCGCTACTATCAACGCTCAGTATTACTCCAAGTTACTCATGGATCTGTGCAAGGCATTGAAAGAAAAACGACCCGGAAAGCTGCACATGCGACCATTGCCAAACCCCATACCGCTAAGTTTACGCAATCGACTATAGCCGAGCTACGATGGGAATTGCTGCCACATCCAGCCTATTCCCCAGATTTGGCACCCAGCGATTACCACCTGTTTTCCGAATTGAAAAAAAACCACTCTGTGGAAGGCATTTTGGGTCATTGAAAGTGTTGCAACAGGCCATCGAGTAATGGGTCAAGGTGACCCCCATGGAATTCTACGAGGAAGGTCTGAAAAAGTTGCCAGAACGCTGGAAGAAATGCATTGAAGAGAAGGGTGGATATGTTGAAAAAAGTGATATATTTCAAAATTTGAATTGATTTCGTTTACTATATATTTTATGCCTAGCAGGAATTAAGTGAACGCCCCTCATAATTCTAATTTTTCCAGGGTGTAACGTGGGAAATTTTTGTATTGAGCTACCATACTCATACATATCATTTTGTAGATTTCAAGGTGCTGGTTTGAGTAAAAATCACCATTTTCAAAAATATATAGAATTGATGAAACGCTGGCCAAATTTCTTCAGGGTCAAGACCATGTGCATTCAAGGGTTGAATTTTGTTATTGGATTGATGTAATCAAGATATATCGATTAATATCCAATTTTTTCCATTTTAATGCAACATATTGCTGATCGCTATGAAAAACCCTGATATCGGTGTGGCTAAAAGCTTCCTGTCTGGTATTCTGTGGCAAAATGAACGTAAGAGTCGCAAGTTCAACCCGTTTCCTCATCAAAATTAATGCTGGAAAAGCTTACTGTATCTTTTTTCGCCCCAAATTTCCACCACCAACCTTACCCAAACAACTGGCGCCGACTTTCTTGAAACCCGGTTTGCAAAGGCAGACGAATTGACCGGCGGCCACGTTGAAGCAACGCGATTGCGTCGGGCAACGTATCGACTCGCACGAACGGCCATTGCCCGGGCAGCCGCAGCCGTTTATCGGGTCGCAACGGCGGGGATTATCGGCGCCGGGCAGGTAGCCGGGCGGGCAACGGCACGACGCTTCGAAACGGCCGTTCCTGATCAAACTGTGGCAAACGGACGGCCGGATGCAGCCGCCGTTGTCGATCGTACACGGGTTTCCTGCGATGCGAAAATTTTTCTACAGTAAGATGAATGTATATATACGGAATGCAGCGTTATTTTTGAACTTGCTTATCATTTCGGGATTACTGTAGGTTTTAGTCCGGAGAGAAGTTTTTGAGAATAAGAGACAAACAAAATAATGATAACAAAGAAAAAGAAAGAGAAACAAAGAAAGATAGAAAAAGAGAAACAAAGAAAGATAGAAAAAGAGAAACAAAGAAAGATAGAAAAAGAGAAACAAAGAAAGATAGAAAAAGAGAAACAGAGAAAGATAGAAAAAGAGAAACAAAGAAAGATAGAAAAAGAGAAAAGAAGAAAAAGAAACAAAGAAAAAGAAAAAGGAAGAAAAACAAAAAAAGAAATAGGAACAAAAAAAGATAAAGGAACAAAAAAAGATAAAGAAACAAACAAAAAAGAAAGAGAAACAAAGAAAAGTAGAAAAACACAGAGAAAAAATAAAACATAAACTCACAAAAGATTGAAAAACAAACAAAAATAAAGAGGAAAAAACGAGTAAAAAACAAACAGATAAGCAAAGAAAAAAGGAGAATACAAAAACAGAGGAAAAGAAGGAAGAAAAAACATCGAACAAAACGAAAGAAGCAAACGAACAAACAGAAAGAAAGAAAAAGAAACAACCAAACAAAGAAAACGAAAGTAACAAAAATTAAGAAACAGAGAACAAACAAGAAAGCAAATAAATGAAGAAAAACAACCGAATAGAGAAATGGAGAGACAAAAAAACAAAACAAAGTTAGATGTAGGAGGCAACAAACGAACAAGAAAAAACCAAGAAAAGGAAACAAACAAACAAGAAAGCAAAGAAATGTAGAAAAAAAACTAACAAACAATTAATCAAAAAGAGAAACAAACAAACAAAATAAAACAAATAAAGAAAAAAGAAAATACAAACAAGCATGCAAACATAAAAGTATAGACATAAGAAACGAACAACAAACAAACAAGAAAAGGAAGAAAAAGAAAAAAGCAAACAAACATAGACGAAAGAAAAAGAAACAAACAGACAAACCAAGAAGAAAAAAACAAACAAATTCTAAACAGAAGAAAAGAAACAAGCAAACAAGAGAAGATAGAAATTCAGAAAGAAATAAAAAACAAATCCAAAAAACGAGAAGAAATAAACAAGGAAACACGGAAAAATAGAGAAAGAAAAAGGAAAATACATACAAAAAAGCAAACAACGAAATAAAGACATAAGAAACGAACAACGAAAAACAAAAAACATGAAAAACAAAAAGAGAACAAACAAACAGAGACGAATTAAAAACAAACAAACAGACAAAGCAACAAGATAGAAAAAGCGAACAAACAAAAAATAATGAACAAAAATAGAGAAACAAACAACCAATAAAAAAAAGAGAAAAATTAAACGAACAAATACAAACAACAGAAAAAAACAAAATGTAAAATAGCAAACAAAGAAATAAAAACACAACAACCGATGTGCAAAAAAGAAAAAAAAGAAAAGTAAGAAACAAAAACCCAAAAAAATAAACAAACAAACAATAGAACAACGAAATGAAGAAAAAACAACGAAATAAAGAGAAAAATCAAAATGAAGCAAAAAGTGAAAAAACAAAGAAAACAGAAAGAAACAGAAATGAAGAAACAGACATAACAAACAAGAAAACAAAGAAATGTAGAAAGAAGCAACTAAATAAAGAAGCAGGCAAACAGATGATCAAAAAACGAAGAGAAACTAACAAGAGAACAACAAATGAAGAAAGAAAAAAAGAATGAAGAAAAAAAGAAAAAAAGAAGAAAGAAAAAAGAATGAAGAAAAAAAGAACGAGAAACAACGAAAATAAAAGAGAAACACGCAAACAAGCAAAAAACGAATAAATAAAAATAAAGAGGAAAAAGCAAAAAAACACGCAAACAAACAAAGAAAAACAAACAAACACACAAAGAAACAAAGAAAAACAAGAAAAAAAAAACAAAAAAGGCAACGAGAAAAAGATGGAATCAAAAGAACAAACAAAAAAATAAAAAGAAACAAACAATGCAAAAAAAGAGAAAAAAACAAAAAACAACGGAGAAAAGGAAAGAAACAAACACCCAAACGAAGAACAAAATAAAGCAATAAAAGAAGAAATAAACAAAGCAACTTACAAAAACAAGCAAACAAAAACAAAAGAGAGAAAAAACAAAGAAAAAGAAAAAAGAAAGAAAAACAACGAAAATAAAAGAGAAACAGGCAAACAAGCAAAAAACGAACAAATAAAAATAAAGAGGAAAAAGCAAAAAACACACAAACAAACAAAGAAAAACAAACAAACACACAAAAAAAACAAGAAAAAAACAAAAAAGGCAACGAGAAAAAGATAGAATCAAAAGAGCAAACAGAAAAATAAAAAGAAACAAACAATGCCAAAAAGGAAAAAAACAACGGAGAAAAGGAAAGAAACAAACGGCCAAACGAAGAACAAAATAAAGCAACAAAGAAAAAAGGGAGAAACAGTACTAAAGAAACAGACAAACAAAAAAGAAAACAAAGAAATGTGGAAAGCACCAAACACATTAAAAAACAAACAGACAATCAAAAAACAAATAAGAACAAACAAACAAGCAAGAAAACAAAGAAATATAGGAAGAAACAATCAAATAGAGAAACAAACAAACAATACATCAAAAACGAAAAGAAACAAGCAAATACAAAAAACAAAAATGAAATAAAAAGCAAACCACGAATAATCAAGCAAACATAGAAATAAAGACATAAGAAACGAAGAACAAAAAACGAAAGAAAAAGAAACAAACAGACAAACCCAGGAGAAACAAAAGACACATAAAAAATTGAACAAAAATAAAGAAACAAACAGGAAAGCAAAGAAATGAAGAAATAGCAACGAAATAAAGAAAAAAAATAACAGAGAAATGAAGAAGAAAGTGAACAAACAAAAAAGAAACAAGCAGAAATAAAGAAACAAAGAAACAAACAAAGAAACGGAGAAGCAACGAACAAATGAAAAAACAAACAAACAAACCGTCCAAAAACGATAGACAAGAAACAAACAAACAAAAACAAAAAACAGAGGAAGGAAGAAAAAGGGAAACACAAACAAACAAGCAAACAAAGAAATAAAGACACAAGAAACGAACAAAAAACAAACAAGAAAAAACAAAAAAACAACAAAAAGAAAGAGGCAAACAAATAAACAGAGATGAATAAAAAAGAAACAAACAGACAAATTAATTTAGAAACAAGCAAAGCAACAAACAAGAGAACAAAGAAATGAAGAAGGAAACAACCAACTAAGAAAAAAGAAACGAACAATCAAGCAATTAAAATGACAAAGCGAAAAAACAAAAAGAGAAAGAAAGGAAAAGTGAAAAACAAAGAAATAAAGAAACAAAGAAAAGAAACAACGAACAAAAAACGAGATAAAAAACAGAAAACAAACCAGACAAACAAACAAAGACGAAAGAAAAAGAAACAAATAGACAAACCAAGAAGAAAAAAACAAATAAACAAGGAAATAATAAACAAAAATAAAGGAACAAACAAGCAAAAAAACAAGGAAATGAAGAAATGAGGTAGGATACAACAAAATAAAGAAAGAAGCAAACAACCAAATGAAGAAGAAGGTAGAAAAACAAAGAAAAAAGAAAGGAACAGAAATATAGAAAAAGACAAACAAATAAAAAACAAAGAAATGAAGAAAGAAACAAAAAACTAAAGAAACAAACAAACAGCCAAGCGAAGAGAAAGTGAAAAAATAAACAAACAAAGAAAAAAACAAGGAACAGAAATAAAGAAACAAGTAAAGACACAAGAAATCAAAGAAATGGAGAAGGGAACAAATAAATAGAGAAATCAATAGACGAATAAAGAATCGCATAAACACACAAACAAAACAGAGAAAGAAAAAAGAGATAATCAAAATAAGAAAATGCAAAAAACGAAGAGAAAAGAAGCAAAAAAAAACAAACAAGAATTCAACAGAGAAATCAAGAAAAAAGAAAAAGCAAACAGAGAAATGATAAAAAAAAACAAAAATAAGAAAACAAAAAAATGAAGGAAGAAGTAATCAAGTTAAAAAAAACAAAAAATCAAATAAACAAACAATAAAGCAACTAGAGGAAGAAAGAAAAAGGAAAAAACAAACAGAAAAATGAAAAAAAACAAACAAAAAAATTAAGAAACAAACAAAGAATAAGCATTATTTTGTTTATTGTTCCAAATGAAACAATAAGTTTTCAGTTCAATCAAGCCCCCTATTCTACAAATATTCAATTAACAAAAAATTCTACAGTAAACACTTTTCTACAAACGACGTTGAAAAAAAGCAATTTTCAAGCTCATCATCGTACAAAAACGCCAAAGCCAAATTTTCCACTCACCAAAACATCTGCTATTGTCTTCGTTGGGCAAAAATTTCCTCGGATCGACGCACGTACAGAAAGGTTTCTGATTCGAAACTATACACTTTTGTTCTTGGCCGCATTTGGCAGCGGTCGCTACACACTGATTGAAAGCTGTTTCAAAAAAAAAAACGAGTTTGATTTTAGCGGCGGCCCTATATTCCATTGTTTTCGAAATGATAGATGCGGCGATTATAACACACGAAAGTAAGTTCAATATGAAAAAAGTGCTAAGCTTATTACTGTAATCAAATGAAGAATTTTTTCGTCGACGAGCGACAAACGGAGCTGCTAAAAATTTCGCTCGATAAATGGTCAAAATTGGATGTGCAGGATGTTTTTTCGATGATTTTAGCCTTTCCCATTTTTGTTGTAGTGTGTTTTCCGCCGATTTTGTCGTTTTTGTCAAAAAGTGCATGAGGCCCGCAGGTAGCAAGTGGAGTGAGCAACGCAGACCATCAACAGTCGTCTTACTGTAGCACACGTCGGTACGCGTGCCCTGACTCTCTCTCTGTGTATTATTATTACTATATGTTTTTCGTACTAAATGTGTGCCCCGCCAGCCACTATTATTTTGCCATTCATCGCCTCCCCACACGAAATACATTTATTTTCTCGTCTCAGTGTGTGAGAGTGATTCGTTTTATTTTTCTCACCCATTTTCGCTTGTACGTAAGTGTTTTGTTTTTCAATTACGTAATATAAAGGTAGAAAATTCTCTCCGTTCAGTCTTACGCAATTAGGGAGACAATTAAGGAAAAACCTTTGTTCCTTAATTGGAGGGATAAGTAGTGTCGGGTTTAAGTACAAGTAATTAAGTTAATTGGGTAAAAGTGGGCCAAGGAAACACGTACATTAAGGACGAATACTGGGATCCCAATCCTGCCTGCGACTCATCAGCGCCCGACAATTCACCAATACAACATTTTCGTGGGAAAATTTAGCTTTTTTCTACAGTAAAAAACTTTCGAGTTACGCAACGGTTCGAACTTGCATTTTTGGTTTTTGCCGCATCTATCATTTAAAATGTATATAGGCGCTATGGTTGCCGGGCATCATACCTCGACATTCCCTGTACCCATCCCCCACGTAGCCCATATTGCACGTGCATAAATAGCCGGGAGTCATGTCTTGGCATACGGCGTTCGGGGCGCAAGCGGTGTAGTTTTGACATTCGTTGATGTCTGAAAATATTGGCATAGTTGTAGAGGAATTCTGTCCAGGGTAGGCCTCAGGCTTAGGCTTAGGCTATAAACCATACATGTAACGGAGCTCCGAGGTCTGGGGGGGGAGTTGGAGCACTTTTTTGGGGCAGGGGGTCAGTATTTCCCAAAATTTTGGGGGGAGGGGTCCCTGAAGTAAAAAAAATTCGATTTTTTCCATGAAAAATGTCCAAAAACGGTTTAAAAGTAGTAATTTTTGTCTAAAAAATGATAAAATATGTACTTATGGCACGGAGCGCCGAGAAAATTGACGTTTTTGACCATTTTTTGTTCAAAAATTGACATTTTTCATGGAAAAAATGACATTTTTCAGTATTTTTCCGACTAAAACTATGGGGGTCCCTAGGGCTACCATATGGCTAGCCATAGGATTGGAAAATCCTGGGGGGGGTCGCACAATGGCTAGCCATATGGTCGAAGATTTCTGGAGGGGGGGGATTCCCATAGCACTTCCCCCCCCCCAATTACATGTATGATGTGAAGTGCCACGAAGAAATATTCAGGTTAAGGATTGGTAACCTGAAATTCAATTGGGCGGGAAGCATACATGTAACCGAGCCCCGAGGTCGGGCAGGGGGTAGGTCGCCCCACTTTTTTCGGGCCGCGGGTCAGTAATTCCCAAAATTTTGGGGTGAGGAGTCTCTGAAACACGGAAAAACGAAAAAAGTTTGAAAAATAGTTCAAAAAATCGTAATTTCTTTCTGAAAAGACCGAAAAAAAATGTATTCATGGTGCGAAGCGCTGTGAAAATTGACATTTTGTCCCTTTTTTGTTCAAAAATTGACTATTTTTATCAAAAAATTGACATTTTCAGTTTTTTTCTGACCAAAAGTATGGGGTTCCTAGCATACATGTAATTGGTGGGGGAAGTGATATAGGAATCCTCCCCCCCCAGAAATCGTCGACCATATGGCTAGCCATAGGATTGGAAAATCCTGGCGAAGGCGGTCGCCCAATGGCTAGCCATATGGTAGCCCTAGGAACCCCCATACTTTTTTTCGGAAAAATACTGGAAAATGTCAATTTTTTGATGAAAACTGTCAATTTTTGAACGAAAAATGGTCAAAAATGTGAATTTTCTGGGCGCTTGGCGCCATGAATACGTTTCTAGGGTCTTTTTTGAAAAAAAATTACTATTTTTTGAACTATTTTTCGGACTTTTTTCGATATTTTTCCTCAAGAGATCCCTCCCTCCAAAATTTTGGGAATTACTGACCCCTGCCCCGAAAAAAGTGGCCCGACCCCTCCCCCCCCCCCCCGCCAAGCCTCGGGGCTCCGTTACATGTATGGATCATAATTAATTTTTCTTAAATAATGGCATCCTCTACGAGCTTGTATTCCCGCAAAGCATAGCTTGAGCACCATTGAGGGCAATGGTGGCTGAATGATGCTTATGAACAGGTGCATTGCTATAAATAGAAGAATGAAAACCATTGAGATTTTGTTTTTCATATAATTTTGTTCAATGAGATAAGTTTATACTAGAAGTTTCAAAAATTTAAACTGTCCTTGAAATTGAGTAAATTAGAAAAGAGGTGCAAATATGGACTCCTTGCTTCATTTTCAAACATGAAAAATTAAACTTTTTCACCCATAAATCTTGATTATTTTCTTACTAATCAGCTATCAAGTACATATTTAATCTATATGCTGCCACCTTCCATTTGAACTTGAACAATAACAACTGACATTTTCATCCAATTTGGTAGTCTAAAATGCATAGCCTCCCCAAACTACAGTATTCTCAAGAAATTTACTGTCTACAGTAATTCAAAAAAATCATGTTCAAGATATGCAACACATGTTGTTCTTGCTTTCAACTTTCGCAAAAATAGCATTTCAAAAAATGAAAAAAGAACCTCTCTAATCTAATCATGCATGCACATGCATTTCATGGATCTCAAGTTAGGAATATAACTTGAGATCATGATTTTCCATGTGCATGTCACGTGACCAGAATCCCACGTACTAACGCATGGACACAAGACCGCCGGGCAAGTCGGATCGCGCATGAAACCTCGCAAACAATCGCATGCGAACGAACCGTACGTATTGCGGCATTTGGCGTGGAACATGGTGCAATTGTTCATATAGGGAATCACGCATTCGTCTATATCTTCGCAATCCCGGCTCGACGGGTTCCAACGGAAGCCCGTAGGGCATTGACACAAAAATCCCGGCACTTTGTCGATGCAGATCATTTTCATTTTGATACCGAACGTATTACAATTATGCAAATTCATGTTGCATTCGTCGATGTCTGTAAAAGTTTACATTTTTGAAGGTTTTATACACTATATGCTAAGAGTGGTCCTTACAGTAACCAGAGATGATTGTCAAAATGCATGGTTTTTCATGGATTATTTTCAGATAGAGCCAGAGGTCCATAAGGTCAGATTTTTCAGGTAGGAGTGAAGTTGAAAATTTGTGGGGGTAGTGAAGCTTAAAATCGACTAAACATTTCATTTTATCCCAAAATTGGGCAACCAGTGACCAATTTTCAGGACTTCAGGTAGGGGTAACAACCCCCCTCATACCCCTCCCTATGGGGCACTCTGATTTAGGCACTATCTCAATTCAGCCACTAAATTTACATGTTGAGAGTGGCCAAAGCAGCCACCTCAACTACGAATTGTTGCAAAAAGAGAGCGCCTTTCCTGCTGCTGCTTGGTGGCTCAGTTGGGTAGAGCCTGCGGACCGTAGCTGCAAGGTCCTGGGTTCAAGTCCCGGACCGAGCCTAACTTTTACTGAAGCCCCGAGTAGCGGGAACAGGTTGCCTCAACACTGGTGGCCCTTGACGGTCTGTCAAACTCCATGGCCGAGGGATGTTGAGAGTGACCAAAGCAGCCACCTCAACTACGAATTGTTGCAAAAAGAGAGCGCCTTTCCCGCTGCTCGGTTGGCTCAGTTAGTTAGAGCGTGCGGACGGTAGCCCCAAGGTCCTGGGTTCAAGTCCCAGACCGAGCCTAACTTTTACTGAAGCCCCGAGTAGCAGGAAGAGGTCGCCTCAACATACACACATTTTGTAAAAATTTGACTAAATCCTACTTTCACAAAAACCATTTCGTCTTTCGAAACCCTGTTTGCACGAACATTTGTAAGAACCGATGGTGTCTTCGCATTGCTCCCTTACGCCCGTGCAGTTGGCTATGAAACGTAGAGGGTCGCATTCATTGATGTCTAAAAAAGAAAATATGAATAAAAAATGTGCACTTTACACTATATTTGTGTAGTTTCGAAATTTTGTTATGTAAATTTTAAACTCTTCCCCAAATTAGTATGCCTCACATCACACTAGGATCAATATTTACGCTTTTCTTAACTAAAAAACATTATAGGAGATGAAAAGTTGGTTCTGTAGGTCAACCCACTTCAGATGCGTTAATGGGGTTGAGAGTGTTGTAGTGTGTTTCGGCCGATTTTCAGGATTTTTATAATAGCATGTCGATTTTGTGAAGACACGTGCAGGTACGATTTGGATCAGGCAAAGCAGACTACTTCGGAGCATCTTACTGTAGCCTGGATTGGGTACGCGGCGGGTGAGCTCTCTCCAATTATTCCTATTATGTATTTTGTATTAGTCGCCATCCCCGTGCCTTTAGCTTTCCTCTGCACAGGGGACATATTTTGTATTAACTCCGCCCATTATGCAGTATTTTGTAATGGTTACCTAAGTTGTTTTTATTAGGTAAAATCTAAGGGGACCTCTTTTGGGTCTGAGCATTGGGAATTCAAATTACAAAACTGTAGGTTTTCTAATTTGGATTATCTTATTGTGGGGGTTTAAGTAGTTTAAGAGCATACATGTAACTGTTGAGAAGTGCTATGGGACCCCCCCCCCCCCAGAAATCGTCGTCTATATGGCTAGCCTTTGGGCGACCGCCCCCCCTCCAGAATTTTCCAATCCAATGGCTAGCCATATGGTAACCTTTGGGACCCACATACTTTTGGTCGGAAAAATACTGAAAAAAGTCAATTTTTTGATTAAAAATGTCAAATTTTGAACGAAAAATGGTAAAAAATGTGAATTTTCTTGGCGCTTCGCACCACATTTTTTCGGTTTTTAGGGAAAAATTACTATTTTTTTGAACTATTTGTCGGACTTTTTTCGTGAAAAAATCGAATTTTTTTTCCTTGAGGGACCCCTACCCCAAAAATTTTGGGAATTACTGACCCCTGGCCCCAAAAAAATCGTCCAACCCCCCCCCCCAGACCTCCGAGCTCTGTTACATGTATGTTTAAGAGTTTAGTTTTTCAGGTAAGCATGGGTGTTGGAAACACACGCATCAAAGTTGATCCCTAGCTAACTGTCCTGCTCACCTTCTCCAACAAGTGCCGATCCAGTTCCAAAGCCCGAATGGCATCCCAGAAATATAATGCTTTGCATATGGGGGTCTATTCAAGGAATCCTCTATTTGTTGTAGTGTATTTCAGCCAATTTCGTAATAGTTTGTCTTCTTTGAAGAAGTGCCCGTAGGCACCATTCTGATCAAGCATAGTGGACCATTTCAGGCTGTTTACTGTAGGAAGTGGTGCGCATGAGTTTTTTTTCATTAGTATTATTCTATTGGTTCTTAGTTTCCCTTTCGCCGTTCCCGAGCATGGGTGAAACTTGTGTATAACCACGCCCCTTATTCGTATTGTGCACTAGTCGTCATTGCGTAATCGCCTCTTTTCGTAAGTGTGTTTCTATTAGGTAAAATTGTATAGTAGAAACCTGTCCACATTCTCAAATAAGCTTGGGTAAATTCAAATTAGGAAACTGAAGGTTTGCTTATTTGGGTCATTATTTGTGGGTTTAAGTACTTGAGTTTTAGTCCCTTTTGGAAAAGCGGGGGGGGGGGGTGGTAGGAAACATACATGTAATTGGGGGGAGGGCTATGGGAACCCCCCTCCAGAAATTATCGACCATATGGCTAACCACTGGGCGAACGCCCCCCCCCCCCAGGATTTTGCAATCATATGGCAGCCCTAGGAACCCCCGTACTTTTTGGTGGGAAAATACTGAAAAATGTCAATTTTTTGAGGAAAAATGTTGATTTTTGAACAAAAAATGGTGAAAAATGTACATTTTCTGGGTGCCTCGCACCATCAATACACTTTTTTGGCTTTTCAAGACAAAAATTACTATTTTTTGAACTAATTTTCGGATTTTTTTCGTCAAAAAATCGAATTTTTTTCCCCGAAAGACCGGTCCCCCAAAATTTTGGGAATTACTGATCCCCCGCTGAAAAAAAGCGCCGGACCCCCTCGCCAGACTTTGGGGCTCCGTTACATGTATGGAAGGAAACACATGCATTAAGGACGATTCCTCGCTACCTCTCCCACTGACTATCTGTTCTCTTCCGACACATGGACTAGGACAGGCAATGCCCGGTGGATCTTTAACCCTCTCATCCATTTTAAAATATAACAGTCAACCCAGTTCAGAAGCGTCAATGGGAGCGAGAGCGGATCCGGTTCCAAAGCCCGAATGGCATGTCAGGACTTTATAATGCTTTGCATATGGTGGTCAATTCAAGGAATCGTCTATTTCAAACCTCTTCCGCCTGGATTAAGCATCAATGTTGGCGTCTATGCTTCCGAAGGCTTACTACTGAAGATAAAGTCCAGACAAGTTTACAAGCATTTTTTATCCCGAAATTTTCTGGATTTTAGTTGCCAGGCTTGGATAATTGTTCATGACAATGGTGCATATATTGAAAATTAATATTCAGTTGTATTGTTTGGAAGTTTAATTGAAAATAAAGTTCGAATTTCAGTTATTTTTCTGAAATATTTGAATTTCGGTCAAGTTTAAACTGTTATAATTCCGTGACAGTGTAAAGTCATTTTTTCGTGATATGAGGCACTCTTCGATATTCAATCAATCTACAAAATGTGATTATTTACACACTTTAAGTTTTTACTGTAAAAAAGCTTGTGTAAACAATTTTTTTCCAATCGTTTTTCTTTACAACTTACTTTTGCAAAATTTGCCGTCGCCGTAAAATCCCACGTTACAAGTACAGTAAAACGATCCGGGTGTGTTCGTACATTTGGCGTCGCTGCTGCACATGCGTACCGTTGCGTTGTTGCATTCGTCGATGTCTGATGGTGTAAAGAAGAAATTCATGATTTTAGGAATAGGGCAAACTGATAACCCAAGTTTAAACAATTTTTCAGGGTTTTCTCATTCAGTGTAAATAATGTTAAATCGAACTTGTTACAGTGCATTGAGTAAGTTTACACTAAAAAATTTTGTTCATGAGCCTACTTTACACTGAAATTTGCATAAATTTCTGAAAAATACTATAATCTGTTTTTTGGAATGAAATGGGAGTGTAGAGCAAGTTTCTGATTTTCAAGATTTTCGACTAAAGTGTATGTCACACAACGAATTTTTGTGTAAAAAATGTCATTTTTAAAAGATTGTGTAAACCAATTTCACATCTAGTGATAATTTGTGTAAATTTTCACTTTACAAGCGTTTTACAAAACAAATACTACATAATATAGGACAAAGTAGAAAATCACATTTAACAAAAAATAAAATGAGAACATAAAAAATAAATAAATGAATAAATAATTAATTAATTAATTAAATTAATTAATTAATTAATTAATAAACTTTCTACAGTAAGACCTCCAAATTTTACCTTGACAAACTAAAGGATTTATCTGTGTCGCGTAGTAGCCGTAGTTACATTCGCAATGGTAAGATCCTTCGTCGTTGACGCAATGTTGATACATTCCGCAGGTATAAGAAAAAATATTTAAACATTCGTTGATATCTAAAATAAAAAAAAGACAAATTTAAAAACACGATTTTTGAGAAAATTGAATTTAATAGTAAGAAATTCGAATACGAGGGCAGGAAATTTTAGTCCAAGAGCAGAAAATTCGAATTTAAGAGCAGATAATCCGAATTTAAGAGCCGAAAATTCAACTTCGAAGAAAAAAATACGAAATTAATAACGTTTAAATTCGAATTTAAACAAGGAAAATTCGAATTTATAAGCAGCAATTTCGAATTTAAGAGTCGAAAATTCAACTTTAAAGAATGAAAAGACGAATGTAATAGCGAAAAATTCGAATTCAAAGGCTGAAAATTTGAATTCTAGAGCAAAAATTTCGAAGTTGAGGGCAGAGAATTTCGAAGTTGAGAGCAAAAAATTCAAACCTAAGAGCAGGAATTTTGAATTTATGTACACAAAATTAGAAAATTGGAATTTAAGTGCAGAAAATTTGAATTGGAAGGCAAATAATTTTAGTTAGAGGACAGAAAATTTCGAATTCAAGAGGCAGAAAATCCGGAAAATTAAACTTAAAGGCAGAAAACTCGAGTATATGAGCAAAAAAGTCGAATTTAATGACGAAAAATTCTCAGTTAAGGGCACAAAACTCGAATTTAAGGGTAGCGAACTGAAATTCAAGGACATAAAATTCGGATTTGAGGACAGAAAATTTCGAATTCAAGTGCAGAAAATTATATTTCAAGGGCATAAAATTGAAACCTAAGAGCAGGAATTTTGAATTTAAATGCAGAAGATTTGAACTCAAGGGTTGAAAATTCGGATTTAAGTGCAGAAAATTTGAATTTAAAAGCAGAAAAATCAGAGCAGAAAATTCAAGTTTAAAAGAAAAAAGACAAATTTAAGGGAGAAAAATTCAAATTTAAAGGCGGAAATTTCGAATTTAAGAGTTAAAAATTCGACTTCAAGCAAAAAAAGGAATTAATGGCTAAAAATTCGAATTTGGTAGCAAAACGTCGTACTTAAAGGCAAGAAATTCGAATTTAAGGGCAGAAAGTTCGAAATAATCGAATTTAAAGTTAGGAAATCCGAATTTACGGACTGAAGCTTGGAATTTGGGTCAGAAAATTCAAATTTAAAGGCAGAAAATTCGACCTTAAAGAAAGAAAAGACAAATTTAGTGAAAAAATCGACTTAAAGAGCGGAAAAATTGAATTAAAGCTAAAGACATTGAATGGAATTCATGGACCAAAATTTCAAACTTGAGGATGAAAAATTTCACACTCAAGTACAGAAAATTAGAATTCAGGGCGTAAAATATTAGTTTAACGGCAGAAAATTCGAATTTAAGAGCTGAAAATTCGACTTTTAGTGAAGAAAAAACGAATTTAATGCTTATAAATTCGAATTTGGTAGGAAAAAGTAGAATTCAAGGCGATAAATTCGAATTTAAGGGCAGAAAATTCGGAAAAATCGAATTGAATGAAAATTTCGAATTTGAGGACGAAAAATTTCAAACTTGAGTGCAGAAAATTAGAATTCAGGCCATAAGGTTTTAGTTTAACGGCAGAAAATTCGAATTTAAAAGCACAAAATTCGAATATTTGGAATTTGAGGGCAGAAAATTCGAATTCGAAGGCGGAAAATTTTAGTTTAAGGGGAGGAAATTCCCAGTTCCAGATCAGAAAATTCGAATTTGAGGGCAGAAAATTCGACTTTAACGACAGAAAATTTGAATTCAAGGCGGAAACTTCAAATTCAGGATTACGAAATTCGAATTCAAGGGCAGAAAAAATCCAATTTTAAGGCGAAATATTGTCGAATTCTGGGCATAAATTTCGAATTAGAGTGTTGAAAATTCGAATTCAAGGGCAGAAAAAATCCAATTTTAAGGTAAATTTTGTCGAATTCTGGGCATAAAATTCGAATTTGAGAGTTGAAAATTCGAATTTGAGAGTTGAAAATTCGAATTTGAGAATTGAAAATTCAAATTTGAGAGTTAAAAATTCAAATTTTAGACTCGAAAATTCGAATTTTCTAGAATATTCGGATTTAATAATGGAGAATGCGGATTTTAAGGCGAAAGATAACGGTGTAAAAAGTAATAATTTAAGCAAAGAAAAATAAATCACCTTGACAAAATGGTCTAGGGGCCGTCGGCGGCGCCACATTCCTGAAACCGCGGTTACAAACGCATCGGTAGCTGCCCGGCGTGTCGTAACAATCGGAATTTTTGGGGCAGATTACGGTAGCGTTAAGGCATTCGTTCATATCTGTTGAGTGAAACATCAAAAAAGTTAAAGTACAATAATTTCCTGTTATGTTGGTATATTTCCGCTGATTGCGTAATAATTTGGCAATTGTTGGAAGTTGCCCGCAGGTGAATGTCAAACCAGCCTTAGGGGACCATTCCATGGTAATTACTGTAGCCGGATTGAGCAAGGGCAGGTAGCGCCTTTTTTTTTGTTTTTGTTTTTACGGGTCTCAGAGGTCTGCGGGGGGTCAGGCGACCTTTTTTTGGGGGCAGGGGTCACTGAGTATCAAAAATTTCACGGGTGTGACCCTGAAGAGGAAAAATAGGATTTTCGCGCCAGAAAAGTTCGAAAACGATTCAAAAAACGACAATTTTTGACTAAAAATCCGTGAAAATGTATTCATGGCACGAAGCGTCGAGAAAATTTTTCAATTTTGGCCTTTTTTTTGTTCAAAAATTGGCATTTTTTATCACAAAATTTGAATTTTTCCGTATTTTCTCACCAAAGATCGCTGTAACTACCCCATGGCGAGCCATAGGATTGGAAAATCCCTGAGGGAGTCGCCTTGGGGCGATTTTTCTGGGGGGGGGGGTTCCTGAAGCAGTCCCTTCAAATCTTACTTTTCAAAAAAATTGGACCAAATCTTACTACCTACCTGGGAATAGGCCCACGGCCTCATCACCAGCCGTTATACCTACTGTATATTCTCGTGTATAAGACCCACCCTGTTTTTTGGGGTCATTTTCTGAAAAAAGGCATGTTTCTTTGTATAAGACCCACTATAAACAGAGTACCGAAACAGTACCCAATCTCAGGTTAAAACTGGACACAGGACATAGTTGTAGTATACTGTACTTACATTGAAAATTTATAATTCTGATCTAGTCAAATTTAACAGCTTTGTTTATATTAGTGATCGTACCGGGACCCCGACCCCAAAAAAACCGCGGGTAAAACCCCGCCCCGAACCCCGACCAGGGGCTAAATTTTAGGAGTCGGGGTTGGGCGTTTTTTCGGGGGTAGAATTTTTCAAGTTATTCAAAAAAATTATTGAACAAAAAATTTACGTCGTTGCTTTTTATCCTGCTGTAGTATTATCAAATATACTTTTTAAAGATATTATGATGAAAATTAATAATTATGACATTGACATATTTTCTAGCTCCGAGCCGGTTTGCAAAAAATCCTACTGGATGAAATCGTTGGAAGTGTTCAATGTTCAATCTATGGTCGGTTCATCTCTAACACCTCCAACAGTCGACGCAAAAACCGAAGCAGGCCGACAAGTCGACAACTACTTGCCAGAAGATGCAATCGATCCGGAAAAAGATCTGTTATTATACTGGCAGCTTAATTCGAAACATTACCCCGATTTGGCCAAGGTAAGACAGCTATCCAATTCATAAACAGCTATCCTCACTCAAACGTTCCATAGATTGAAATTTAAAAGGATTGTAAAAACTGAATTAAAGCGGATCGCAAAATATGTTATTTTTCATCAGGTGGCCCGTCAGTACCTATGGGCCCGGTTGAGCAGTGTTTCGTCCGAGCATGAATTTAAAGTGGGAAAACGAGTTGTAACCGATTCGCGCAACAGATTATTGCCTGATAATGCCAAAAAGCTCATTTGGTTGTTTTATAACCAACGTGCTGTCGGATACAGTTTGGAAAAAACGATTGAAGAATACGAAAAGACTCAATCGATTGCCCGACAGCAAAACACTGATGACAACAATTAGTATTGATTGAGTTGAGGAATAATTTTGAATTGAATAAAAATGAATAAATTTTTGAAGAAACTCTAAAGTTATTTTTGAAACGATTGAATCTTTATTCATGATTATTTTCATCTCTAAATACCTAATTTCAGGTTTTTTCAACCCCGACCCCAAAAACGGGGGTTTGTCAACCCCGACCCCGACCGGGGCCGAAATTCTGCCCCCGTACGATCACTGGTTTATATGTACATTTTTTTGTGTGATGTCTCGTAAATTGTATACAGTTAGCTTCAAACTTAAGGCAATGAAATTATCAAATGAGCTTGGCAGCTTGCGCAAGGCTGCTAATCAATTGTGCATTGATCATTTGATAGTGCGAAAATGGCACGCTGCAAATACACATTAGGAAGGAATGCATCGCTTAAAAAAAGCTAACTTTGGCAAGAGAGCTGCTTTTCCTGAACTTGAAAAGTTTCTTTTGGATTGGATATTCGAACGGCGAAAGAAAGGTAATTTTTGCGTGAATGTTTCGCCATATTAGGCCAAGTTTTTTTTGGAATTTCACTTTTCAGTTAGGTAGGGTTGGCAAAAACCCACTTTTTAAAATTCTGCATTTAGGATTTTTTATAGGTTTTTTAGTGGGTTTTAAGGGTTTTTATTGGGATTTTTGGTTTTTATGTGTTTTGTTTTGAACATGAAATCAAAAGTTGTGAAACTCTGTCTGATGAAATAAAGCAGCCGGTTAGCTATCATCATATAAATGTTTTTCCAATGAAAAATATTCAAAAAATGTTCACATTACCAAAAAACCCATAACTCGATGTAATTTTGATTATAATTTAGTAAAATTATTTTGTGGACCTCACTTTTCAGTAAATTTTAATTCTCTCCAGAAGTGAATAGATCAGATATTTATGTCTAATTACGGGTGTGCCTATATTGTCTTGTTGTCATCATTCGCCCACAACCAACGAAAGAAGCACTGAAGAAAGAAAACTGTGTAGTTGCAATGATCCCAGGTAAAAATTTCATCCAGTAAAGGTGGCATTTTAGTTCTAACAAATTTTCCTTGGGAGGCCTCACTAGTATGTTACAACCTTTAGACATCGCAATCAACAAGCCGTTCTAAGACTACTTGAAAGAAATTTACAGCGAGTGGATGCAGTCAGATGCACGCACTTTAACAAGCAGGGGAAATATGAGAAGAGCAACTATAACCCAAGTTTGTAACTGGGTTCTCAAAGCATGGGAAAAGGTTCTGACTGAAACAATTATCAAATCATTTAAAAAATGTTGTATTTCTATCGCAACAGACGGCAGTGAAGATGATATAATTTTTTGAAGGTAAAACTAGCTATTTACGAAATAATATGCTCGAAAATACCTCATATGTATTTTAGGCCGAGCCTTGAACCAACAAGGCTTTGAAGAAGAACAGGAACCTTCCGAAATTGACGATGATTTGTTTTTTGCTGATGAAGAGGATGAAGATATTACTGTTGTTGAAATATTTTAATATTGACCTGATAGTACCTAAATTGTTGTGATTGATATATGAACATCAAAGGTATGTTTGAATAAATATAGGTAGTGTCCATCATATCAAATCAATGTTATAGTAACGTTACAACATAATTTCCCCATGTTCTTTTGTATAAGACCCTGAAAAAACGGTTTTTTTAGGGTGGGTCTTATACAAAGGTTATATACTCCTGTATAAGACCCACCCTCGTTTTCTGGGTCAAAATCTTGAAAAAAAGTAAGTCTTATACAAGAGTATATACGGTAAGTTTGACCACCCTAGCCGCTGGGTATACGTTAAATCATACTTTCGCAGTTTCCAGTTGTCCTAGAGTATATATAGCCGACAGGGCAAATGCACTCGTAAAGTCCAGGCCCGATATACTTGCAAAATTGATCCCTTTTACACGGCGGCTGGGGCAATGTGCAGGGATTGATTGCTGAAAAAAAGAGATCAATGTAAATATATTAGGCTCAATAACATTATTATGGTATACAAGAAGAGCACTTGATTTTTTACTTTTTTAATCAAGTGTCATTAAAAAATTGAAAAAAAAATAAATTAAAAACTGTCATAGAAAACAAAAATTTTTGAAAAAAATCTTTGTTTCAGAAAAAAAATTTGAGTAAAAATATCATTTTTGAAATCAATATTCAAAAACAGAGAAAAAATCAAGATGCAGCTTGATTTAAGGAAAAAGAAATCAAGATTGGTGGTACCTCAAAGTGGCATTACTCCGCCTCCAATATTTTTATACATAAGGGAACCGTGCCAAGTAGATTTTTGAGGCAGTGTTTTCTTTTTGTATGGGACAAAGATTTTCGGTCTCGTACAAAGATTTTTTGACGATTTTTGTACAATGTACAAAGATTTTTTCAAGATTTTTTACCGATGATGAGGTAAAAATATTGTTTTACTGGAATAAATTTTATACCTCGTCTTCATTTTTGCTTCTAAGTTCCAATTTCTAGCTGTACAAAAATCTCATCGTATCGAAACCAAAGCTCGCACCAGACTGCACATCAAAGTACTTGATTCTTTAATGCACGTGAAGCTTACCTCGCCTCGTTACGATCAAATGGACCTATCCGACTCTCACAAGATTTGGATAGAAATGAGTGAACGTGGTCGCTATAATATAGGGTTGCCGGCAAAAAAAATCCGTCACAAAGAAACGTCCCAGAATTTGCAAAATGATTCGGAAGAATCTGATTTGGATGACGAGCGAGCTTCTGAATTTTTGAATTGTCTGACTTGAAATGCCATAAATTTTCGCAATTTAAACATGTCGATAGTGATAAATTTTAAAACTTATAAACTTCATTCTTATATACTTTTTACATGCACTTATGCTCGAATTCTTTGATAATTTTCATGTAAATTTTTAAGCTCTTTATGCATGCTGCTATTATTACACTGTACAAACAAAAAATCTTGCGTACAAAAATTTTTTTCGATCTTTGTACACATACAAAGAGGCTCGTACAAAAAATAAACACTGTTTTGAGGTCATAACTTGTTCGGAGGAGAACGGGTGCTGTTATACTGCATGAGCGCGGGTCGATTCAGCCACCATTCCAATTCCGTCCCCGTTGCATTTCAGCCACCAAAAGTTGTAAGCCCACTATTAGTTATACGGCAACTGTCTCATTTCAGCCACTGTCATATTTCTGCAAGTTCATATCAAAATAAGCTTCAAGGATCAGCATTTGATATTTCATTAATTTCGCAAAAATATAATAAACTATTCCAAAATTATTCATTTTTCAGGACAAAAATCAGAAATTGATCCAAAAAGATTTTAGGAAGAAGGGTTTTGGAAAGTTTTTACATTTAGAATGTGTGTTCTAATTTGCATTTTTTTGGCTTTATTTATTTATTTGGATTTTGACACCACTATATGGTGGCTCAAATGAGACAGTGCCTGAAACGACATAGGTCCCCTAAAGGCTTTAAAAGCTGGTTGAGTCCAAAAAGGAGAAAATTGGTGGCTGAATCGAGACTGCAACCGAAATGCAATGGTGGCAGGGTGGCTGAAATAACACGGGCACATTATAGATGAGAAATCTGCTGGACATGTTGCTCTTTCGTATAACCCTAATTTTCAAGATTTCTCAAAAAATGTTCGAAATGCTAGCTTCTCACCCAAAATATGGTATACTACATTTTGGGTGTAAAACAAGCATTTTTGAAATTTTTCTCAAAAATCAGAAAAAAAATTTTGGATGGAAAAAAACAACAAAATAATTCCACCTTTTAGAAACCGAGGGCACACTCCTACAGCAAGCCTTGACCTTGGAGTCCACTTCAAAAGGTTCCAGCATGCATAAACATATAGCAGGCAGAGGAACGCCTCTGATTGGCTCTTTTTTTCAAAATTTTGAAAAATCAAATTTTGACGTATTTTGCAAACTATAGGGGGCAGGGTCCGTGGACCTTTTCCACGGGAGTGGGGGGGGGTGAGCAAAAAAACAAAAAAAAAGTTTTGAAAGCCTGTTTTCCATACAAAATATGCACAAAAATCAGCAAAAAACTTTTCTTGGAAAAAGTTCAGGAGGGGTGTTTGGCGATTTTTTTTTGGCCAGGGGGGGGTGGCCAGGGTCTCAGGTTTGGACCCCCCCTCTATGTGCATGTATGGTCCGGATACCAAACCCAGACTCACGTTTGCAAGATTGCCTATTCCGCAAAACGCTGGCATCGTACAATGGTAGAGGCGGCAACGACAACCATTGGTAGCCCGGGTTGCATTCGCAATTGCCATTTTTACAGTAAGACTCGGGCGGGCATGGGAATTGGGCGTCGCAGTATTTGGGAGCTATGAAAATTTGGAGAAAAAAAAGGTGTTTACTATGCGCCTTTCGATCGAAAATAATAAATGCAGCGATGTTGAGAAAGCAAGTTCAATAGGAAAAACCTGAGTAGCGTATTACTGTAATATATTGCAAAAAATTTCTCATTATTGAGCGATAGAAAAAAAACAACCGAAAATTTCTTGGTTAATTGGTGAAAAATTTCTCCGGTTCGGTGGTCGAAAAATTTTGCATTTTTTTACAGCAATAATATTTTCGATTAGGTCAAAATTGTGTTTCAAATTGAACCTGCTTATTGGCTTTAGATTTTGAAAATTGACGTCAGCAAGACGTATGATAATTTCGTACATCCTTCCCGATGCAGGCTATTTCGCACGTTTGAAAATTTTTCTGTGTTTAGTATTAATGACTAATTAATTACTTGCGCAAAATGAATTGTTAACTTGAACGCTGCTTCTCGGGCATACGCAAGTGAAATAGGGTGGATTTTCGTTGATCTTGCATGTGCCGCCACCGCATGGATTAATTCCATTTCTGTTACAAAGATCGATAACTGAAAAAATAATGAATTGAAGATAATAGATCCAAGTTTTATATCCATGAAAACGTACATGTAACGGCGCCCTGAGGTCTGGGGGGAGGGAATTGGGCGACTTTTTTGGGGCCGGGGGTCGATAATTCTCAAAATTTTGGGGGGAGGGACCTCTCAAGGAAAAAAAATTTGATTTTTTCACGAAAAAAGTCCAAAAAATAGTTCAAAAAATAGTAATTTTTCCCTAAAAAGATCGAAAAAATGTATCCATGGGGCGAAACGCCAAGAAAATTCACATTTTTTACCATTTTTTGTTCAAAAATTGACATTTTTCATAAAAAAAATTAGCATTTTTCCAACAAAAAGTATGGGCGTTCCTACGGCCATACATGTAATTGGGGGGAAGTGCTATGGGAACCCTCCCCCAGAAATCGTCGACGATATGGCTAGCCATTGGGCGACCGTCCAACCCCAGTATTTTCCAATCCAATGGCTAGCCATATGATAGCTGTAGGGACCGCCATGCTTTTGGTCGGAAAAATACTGAAAAATGTCAATTTTTTGATTAAAAATGTCAATTTTTGAACGAAAAATGGTATAAAATGTGAATTTTCTTGGCGCTTCACGCAATGGATACATTTTTCTGTCTTTTAAGGGAAAATTACTATTTTTTGAACTATTTTCCGGATTTTTTCGTGAAAAAATCGAAATTTCCTTCCTTGAGAGACCCCTCCCCCCAAATTTCGGGAATTACTGACCCCCGGCCCCAAAAAAGTCGCCCAACCCCCCCCCCCCCCAGACCTCGGGGCTCTGTTACATGTATGCCTACGGCTACCATATGGCTAGCCATAGGATTGGAAAATCCTGAAGGGGCGGTCGCCCAATGGCTAGCCATATGGTCAACGATTTCTGGGGCGGGTTCCCATAGCACTTCCCCCCCCCCCCAAATTACATGTATACTACACAAGTATTCCAAACTCTTACGTCTACATAGGGGCATTTTCGGATTGGAATTGTCTACAGTATCATAATGCTTGCGGCATCGACAAAAATAGCCCCCGATGATATTTTCGCAAACTTGAGACTTGGAGTCGCAGGGACCTCGGCCGCTCCGCAAATTTGACGCCCAAGGAATGGCAGCGTCGCTCGTTGGTAATCGCGGTGGACCGTAGCCGTTGGCCAAATCATCGAACGGATTTTTGTTCATCACACCACCACCTAATGGATAGGCCATGCCGCCGCCAGTCATCTCCAAGCATTCGTTGATGTCCGTGCAAGCTTTCCCATCTGGTGTCGGTTTGAAGCCCGGTTTGCATATGCAAATGTAGCCGCCGAATGTATTGTTGCAGATTTGATTGTCGTTGCAGGAATGCAAACCTTCTGTGCATTCGTTTATGTCTAGAATAATTAATAAAAGCTGGATTAATACATTTCCACGTACAGTCGAACACGGTTAATTAACACTCTGGATATTGAGCATTTACGCTTAATAAACACGCTGTAGCACAGTCGCAACTCAATTCCAATAGTTTCTTATATGTTGATAATACGGTTAATGAGCACACGGTTAATGGATAATGAACACGCCTGGTAGAATCTCTGCATATCTTGATACACGTTAAATTCTACGTTTAATGAACACGTGTTGACGGATATTGAACACGCTTTAATCTACGCTTAGTAAACTCGATGTGTTCAGATAATATGTACACCTTATCAATCACAGAAACTTCCAGAAACTTCTAGAAACATCTTAATCCAACACAACGTCTTGTCTTGTTGTCTTGGTGCTATTGTACATTGCTTTTTTTTCTTGTGTCAAGTGTGTCATGCCGCCTGTCAAAAAGAATGTTGTTTCGCTTGAAACAAAGCTTAAGATTATCAACGAAGCGGAAACTACTTCTTATGCTTGGCTTGGTGAAAAATATGGCTTATCAAAATTTGAAAAATTGTGTGTAACATTAGCGTCCCATCACGATACAGAGTTCAGTCTTTCGGAGTTTTGGCACGTCGATGATGATGTTGTTACTTCCGGCGATATGGATGAACAATCAATTGTTGATTTAGTGAGAAAACCGGATGAACCAGAAATTGAAACCACTGAAATCGATAGTGACTGTGATGATCAAGGCGCTGTTCAAAAAATACCTACGTTTGAAGAAGCCAAATGAGCTATATCGGTTGTCAGAAATTTTTTGTTTTCAAAGGAATCCTCTGATGAAATACTTGCCTCTGTAAATTCTATTGATGATTTTATGGATACAAGTCATATTGCTTCGTTGAAACAGTCTAAAATAACGTCATTTTTTAAATGATGATAAGTGATTCATGTTGAAGTAAAATTTATGTTGAATTTGACGGAGTTCTGATAATGAACACTTAAGGATAGTGAACACTTTTATTTCAGTCCGCTCAGGGTGTTCATTAACCGTATATGTCTAAACTTGGTGGCACTAAACTGAAAAGCGCAAAAACGATTTTCTTGTCTGAGATGCACTGTTTTTTTTTTCAGCGCGGTGCTAATAAAACATGGGCTGCGCTAATGATAGATTTTGGTCATTAGCGCTTATAATTTACTATGATGAATATAGGTAGGTAACGTTTTGAAGAACGGTGTCAAAAATAAATTTACAATAACACATTTTTCAATAATGCTTAATAGAATCACTGATAACTTGATCACTAATGCATCTAAAAAAAAATAAACTGTGTACCAGTGTTTTTTTTTTGCCGTAGGCAAATGAAAATTTTTGTGGCAAACGAAATTGAGGTAGTTATTTGTACATGTAAAAACGGCTCCTTCCCCATTTAGGGAAGAATGCATTCTTGTGCATAATCTCAAAATTTTCTGGCGCCTAATGCCGGGACGCGGCTTTCAGAATGTTTACCCTCACTTCTCATTTAATGTATAATAATTTTCATCCTCTCAAACGTATTATCTCATGTTTGAAGTGGTAATATTCAATATTTTAGCATACCTGTAAGAGGTCCGACTATTTGGGGGGGGGATTCGAAATTTTGGGGGAGGGGGTCGAAAAAAGTCTAAATTTTTCTCAAAAAAGGCCAAAACATACACTGTTGGGGATGTGCTTACGGCAGTAGCAATCCCACATCTATGCAAAATTGGTGAATCGACAAAGTTACGATTCCACCAAAAAGGAAGAAAAACATTCATTCTATTCGTGTTTACCTTCTGCAATTTGGTGCGTTTCGGGCGAGTCGCGTTCGTTATAAAATTGTATTGTACTGTTTCGCCTAGTAAAGGCAGACGCTGACAGCCCCACACCATATTTGCATATTATTATTATATTAATTATTTATTATTTATACTATTATTATTTCTCGCGCATTGAGCGGTTGGAGGGAGTCGTCTTACACGGGAGCCAAGCCAAGGTGAAGCCCCAGTCCTTTTGGATATTATTGAAGTGAGTTCTGTGTATTTGTGTGAACCTTTAGGAGGCATCTGGGGAGACCCTGAGTGCCCTTCGATTGCAAGAGTTAGAGTTTCCAGTTACTTATTGGTGACTGAAGGTTGTGTTTATTTCTGCTTAAGGACTGTTGCACTGTGTTCAGTTGATTGCTAATAGGAAGCTCCTTTGAGTGACCTACAGTAGTTGATTGAGTACAAGCCGATAGGACTTGAGTCATATTGCTGACATCTTCGGATCTAAGCAGAGAAGTAAACATAACAAGTGGTGGCTTCTGACACTTGCAATACGGAAGAGCGCAGAGTCACTCGAGGTGTCACAAAACCTAAAGGTTTTTACAAAGACTTAGGGCTCAAAATGTCCAAAAATGCTGAGGATCTAGCCTCTGGTACGACTTTGCCGAGGACTCCGCCTGGTGTAAGGCATGATGAGTCGGATAAATCTTTCCCACTGCCCGTGGTATCTAATACTACGAGCAAGCGGAAAGGCTCCGATTCAAGTGCCATAAGCCAGCGGGCTGAGGTAAAATTGGACCCAGTAAGCGCTCCCACTTCCGTAGCGCCTATAATGGCCAGCAATAATACCAATAATATGGCCACGGCAAAGGAACCATTGACTGCCGACGATAGAGACGCTCAATTATTAGCGCCTATTGATAGAAGGCCGAAATTGGCCGAGGATCATATTGATCCATTTGATCAATTTAGAGAGGAACGTTTTCGACGACCTCGACAACGATTTGATACGTATCATCGCGAATACGTCAACGAAAATATGGATAATATTCGGGATGATTACCGTCATGATCCATTGGACGACTTACGATTCGAAATGAGTCAAAAGGACGACGAAATTCGACGACTAAACGTCAAAATTGATAAAATGGCCGATTCGATGGTCGGAGTCCAAGGACTATTGGAAAGATTCGTCCTGGATCAAAAGGAAAGGGATATCCGAGTGAGTATGACTACAGACAGACCATTGCAAACTCAGGATATGTGTAGAACTTTGCCAACGACGTCTGCAACCTGTATTGCCAATGACCAAAGGTTACGGCAGATGGAAGCAGATATGTCAGAGCAAAAGTTCACAGTCAAACCTGCTGTGAAATCAAAGGTTTCTACGGAAAAACGGGTAACTGAACCGCTTGCTGTTCGAGAACAAGCAAGTGATATAGTTGCTCAATTTTTCCAAGAGGCTGATGAGGAAGCAGCAGGTAGTCATAAGGAAAGCAAACATACTACGTCGAAGCACAAACGATTCAAGAAGTCCACACGAGGAAATTCATCAGATTCTGATGACTCCTCAGTGGATGGATTGGAGCCTACTGTGTCAGATATAGTGAAGGCCGTAAAGCCAAAGCTACTCCTTGATGACATGACTGAGACACAAGTTCTCAGCTTCCTAAATGATTTAGGGGCAGAATTTACTTCAGAAACTACTGATAAAATGAAGCTGGCTGCCTTACGAGCGCTTTCTAAGGGTGTACCGAAAGCTACTGCCAAAAGGTTCAAAAGTTACGAAAAAGCCCGAAGAAAGTTGCTCAAAGTGCAAGCTCCAGATTCAAATGTCGGTATGCAAACAAGAGAGCTGATGAACATAAAGCAGGAATTTGATGAAGCTCCAGTGAAATTCCTCAAGAGAATTAGTGTGCTAGTAGATAGATTGTATCCTAATAAGACCGAAGAGTTCAGAGATCGTTTCATAATTGATACCTTTTTGTATAAAGCATCTGAAGAGTATCAGATGGAGTTGCTAGATCAAAGAGAAAAGTATGAAACATGGCACGATTTAGCAGAGGATGTGCACAAGATTGATAAGCGGAACACAGCTGCTTATAAAAAGAGAGGAACTCCGGAGTCTCCAATTGTGATAAATGAGGTGACGATGGGTGAAGGGCAAGCTGAAGTGGCTTATGTTGGTAGAAATAAATTTGGCAATGCCCCACAAAGGCAGTTTCAAAATAAAGCTATGCGACAGCAAGCAAGGAGAGAGAAGCAAGCCCCGATCCTAGTGTCAGAAAAGAAGGATTCCGATACTTCTATAGAAGAGAGTAACTCACAGGGGACTCAAATGGCTACTACTCCCCAAAAGGGAAAAGAGCCTGAGGAACCTAGCAGTGATTCTGTTCTAGCAAAGTTATCACAGGAGATTGCGAAGTTAGCTCAGTGTTATCAGGAGATAAGCCAAAAAACTGATGCTAAATTGAATGAAATTTCTGCCAAAGTTAATAAGGGCAAACCCCAAAAACCTGGTGGAAATGAGTTCAGGAAACCATATTGTCGATACCATAGAAATAATTCTCATGACACGTCGGAATGTAAAACCCTTCAATGGAAAAATGCACAAGGACGTAATTGGGATAATCGATATGGTGGAAACAGAGGTTTCAGGCAACAGTTTGGAGGCTTTAGAGGAGGATATGTTGGCGGGAGCAGTAGAGGTGCTCATGCCGTAGGTTATTATGGTGATACCATGGATTATGATACTTATCAACGATTCATGGATTACCAGAATAGATTGCGGAATGAGCAGCTCTATATGGCACCACAACTGCCAGCCCCTAGCCAACAGCTGATGATCACAGCTCCCCCTCAAGGTCAGGTTCAAATCAGTAACCCTAGCCCAAGTGTGCAAGCCATTTCCAGTAGTCAACCATCCACGTCCAGTCAGACAGAGTTGGGATCTGCTGGAGGTGTTAATAGCATTGCCACTACGGGTCAAGGTGTTAGTGAGATGAAATGGCCTGGAGTATTGAAGTGTGCCATGATGAAAGAAGATTATTCAAAGGTTACGAAAGCGTTCAAGCATGGGATAATTCCTAATCAGGAGGAACGATTAAGGTTTTCTAAATTTCCTCGAACTCTCCCATTTCACATTAATGTGACCGTATGTAATACTAACACCAAGGCTCTAGTGGATACTGGTGCTCAGTGTTCGGTGATGTCTTCATGGTTTCTTAAGGAAGCTTTTGATGAAGAATATACCGGATATCCTGAGATACTAAAAGTCACTGTTGCTGATGGTGCAGTAGTACATGCACATGGTTACATACAATTCAAAATGCATTGTGAATTTGGAGTTTTCTTGGTGAAAGCCATAATCATTCCTAATGCGGAGGAAAATCTCATAATTGGAACGGATTTCTTAGCACATCCGGATGTTGGAGCAATGATTGATTTTGGTAAAGGTATCATGAAACTTAATGGAGTTGAGAAAGCTATAAGTGTTGTACCTAAAGATCACGCGAGTCATATACAAGCTATTGATTGTATAGGGGAAGCACCTATAGTACATTCAAGTCCTGAAGAGGATCAATACCCCAGGATCTGCCAATTAGGTATAGTGGTTCCAGTGGTATCATGTACGAAAGTATACGTACCACACGGAACTGATGTGCTTATTAAGGCAAGGTTATGGGAACGATCGTCTAAAACAGATCTCGATTGTTTGGTCATAGATGGAAACAAAGAAGAAAAGAAATTTAGAGTTGATAGCACACTGGTTGATGGTAAACGGGAAGACTTTGTTCTGATGATTTCGAATAATACGGGTTCCGGATGCCAATTGCAACCTAATCAGGTTGTAGGCTACTGTGACTCAATATTACAAGAAAATTCAGGAGTATCAGACGTACAAAGTACGAGTTGTGGGATATTTAGTGTTGAAGATAATTTTAATGCCACTCCCAGAATGTCCGTGCATGATGCATTGGCATTTAGGGAAGCGCTATATAAAATGATCTCCAAGGCTGATATCAATGAGGAATTAAAGGAAACAGCTGTAGCAAAACTGTCTAAATACAGGGATGTTTTCAGCTTACCCAATGATTCCTTAACTACAACACCGTATCTTACGTGCAAAATTGATACTGGTAATGCAATGCCAGTGGCAAAACATTATTACAGAGCTCCCATTAACCAAAGATCAGGGATTAGAGCTCAAGTCCAAGACATGTTAGATAAAGGAGTTATTGAACCCAGCCGGTCACCGTGGGCTGCTCCACTTTTCCTAGTTGGGAAAAAGGACGGTTCCACGAGACCAGTTGTGGATTTCAGAGGTATAAATGAGGTTACTAAGGACGATAGGTACCCTATACCTAGAATGGACGATTATTTGGATTGTCTAGGTAATGCCAAATTTTATACCACATTGGATCTAAAGTCTGGATATTGGCAAGTCCCACTTGAGGAGAGTAGCAAGGAGAAAACTGCATTTATATGTCAGGAAGGCCTATATCAGTTCAAAGTTATGCCTTTCGGACTTAAAAATGCACCTGCAGAGTTTCAAAGAATGATGGAGAGAGTATTGCATGGTCTAGTCTGGAGAATCTGCCTAGTATATATTGATGATATCATTGTGTTCTCCAAAACTTATGAGGAACATTTGGAGAATTTAGAGTTGGTCTTGCAAGCTCTTCGGAAAGCAAAGCTAACACTTAAACCGGAGAAGTGCGAATTTCTTCCAAAAAGTGTTCATTTTCTTGGACACATACTGGACGAAAATGGAATCTCACCAGATCCGAAAAAAGTGAAGGCTATTACGGAATTCGAATTTCCCAATAGCGTTAAGCGTATGCAACGATTTCTGGGGATACTGCAATGGTGTAAGAAATTCATCCCAAACCTTGCAAATCTTGCAGAACCGTTGTATAAGCTTACCGCTACGGGAAAGAAGAAGTTCCAAGCAACAGAGGAACATCGCCAAGCGTTTGAAAAACTGAAAAAAGCACTCACCTCAGTGCCATTCCTACGGTATCCTGTTTTGGATGGAACTGCGGAGTTCATTCTCCAAACAGATGCCAGTGGAACTGCACTGGGAGCAGTACTTTATCAGAAGACTAAAGATGATCAATGGGTAATAGCCTATAGCAGCCGAATCCTTAAGGAAGACGAGAGGAAGTGGTGTGCTACAGAGCGAGAATGCCTAGCGGTTGTCTATGGTCTTAAAGTTTACCGGCACTATTTGTTTGGACAAAAAGTACTGATCAAAACTGATCATAAACCTCTCTTATCTATGAAAGTTAATACTCAAACTAATGATAAGTTGAAAAGATGGTATTCCATTATAAATCAATTTAATCATAGGTTGGAGTATGTGCCCGGTAGACAAAACGCAATGGCCGATTTTCTCTCAAGAAAAGATGAACCCGAAGACGCTAAGGACAAAAACCCACCAAAATGGGAATATGTCTTCAAAATTCAATTTCGTAATTTCGGAACTCAAACCAATGAAGTTGAAACCCAAATACTGGTACAACAATTTCAGAGGATGAGGGACGAAGAGGTTGAAAGTAGAGACGAAAAAATTGTCCCCCAGCAGACCAAGGAATTGACGGATATCCAGGAATTGACGGTAGGAAATGACAACATTGCACCAACTACCAAAGATGTATTGCAGAGCAGAAATGAAATGCAGAAGCTTACGGTAGTTGATGCAGTCACAACTAGAAGACAAGCAAAACTTCAGGATCAAAATGCACAGAATCAAGAACAGGGTACATCTGTACCCAATGATCCTGAAAACATTGCTTGGCTTTTCCCGAATAGAGAGAAGGAATTTGAAGAGGTGAAGGAAGGAGAGAAGGAAGAAAAGGATGATGATAAGATCGATTATCCAATTGATCTAAATGTTATTGCTCAATTGCAAAAAGAAGACACTAATCTTACCCCAATTTGGGAAAGATTAGGGGTCAAAAGCACTACGAAGTATCATAGTGGATTCTATGAGGATAACGGAGTTCTTTATAGGGAAACTGAGGGACGTGGCCATGATCAGATCGTGGTCCCGAATTCCCTCAGAGACAGCATACTTCACCAATATCACGGAGCCGTTATAATGACACACCAAGGGTTCAAAAGAACTCTGGGTATTGTCAAACAGCGGTTCTGGTGGCCTGGCATTGAAAAAGATGTCAGAAATTGGTTGAAGTTTTGCCCTGTCTGCCAAGTGGCTACTCCCGGTAAAAGCTCCATATCCCCATTGATACCCATTATACCGGAGGGTCCCTTCGATATTGTGTCTGTGGACATAGTAGGGATTGCTCCCTTGAGGGAACGTCACCCATATGTCATTGTCTTTCAGGATTATTTCACTAAATGGGTTGAAGCTATATTGATTCCTGATCAGACGGCTGAAACCATAGTGGATGCATTCTTAGAGCATGTGATATTTAGGCACGGTACCCCAAGAAAACTTCTTAGTGATAACGGATCTGGATTTAATTCAGATCTTATGAAAGCAGTCTGTAAACTGTTAGAGTGCAGGAAAATTTTTACAACAGCATACCACCCACAGGGTAATGGTATGGTTGAGAGATTTAACCAAACCCTAATAAAGCAGCTGCGAAAAGTTGCAATTGAGGATAACAATAAATGGCCAAGGTACCTCAGTGCAGTGGTATTTGCATATAATGCCACACCTCACGCAGCAACAAAATGCTCGCCATTTTCACTGCTGCGGGGGCATGAAGCTAATTTTGGTATCAATTTCACTGCTGCTCTTAGAATAGTCATGCCTAATGACTATGAGGCTTATAAGTATGTTTTGACTACCCATCTTACAAATTTGTACGAAAGTATCGCCGAAAACATACAAAAAGCCGCTAAGGACAGCAAGAAATATTTTGATAACAAAATTAAAACTTCTGGTTTTAAAAATCAAGATTGGGTTCTGTTGAAAGTAGACAGACAGAAAAAATTGGGGTTACCTTGGCAAGGACCATATATCATCATCGATGATAGAAGATTGAAAGACAATGTGCTCACAATAGCGCATTGGAATAACCCGCTTAAAAAGCAGGTCGTATCGGCAAGTAGGCTAAAACACTTTCGATACGAAGGTACCAGATGGTCTCGACACGAAATGTCGCAGGTTTTCCGGGATACTCCAGTTAACGCAACTGGAAATCCCGCCGAAACCGAAGATCATCCGGTCATTATTTCAGTGTCTAAAAATTTTTAGCGGAAAATGCCGTATACGTGTATTTTATGTGAATAAAATTTTTATTTTCTGTGTTATTTAACCGATTTATATTCGTTTAATACCTTTCTTAAATTTTGGGTAGCGAAGGGTCAAATTTTCAGAATAATATTGTTAATTTGTACACCCGACGCTAAAATTTTTGGATTACATTCTGGGAGGTTTACGACCAATTTTCATTTTCAATTTCAAAAGTCGTGTTTTTTCTTGTGCTCCGCGTCGCACAAAATTTTCGGAACAAATTTTTTCGTCCAGCCCAAGGACCCGATAAAATTATTTTTGGTAATTCCGTATATTGTATCGATATTGAAGTAACGATAAGTGTTCCTTAACATTTTGCTTACTTTAGAAGATACAACGCGGAATTTTAGAAAAAATTTAAAAAATTTTTTAAAATGTCGAAATTAGGTGTTGCGCCTTTCGCGCGAAATTATTGCGCACACGCCGACCACATCAAGGCGGGCCAACCGCAAGGCCGCCAAAACAATCGTTATTTTTTGACCGACGGTAAGTTTTTATTTAATTATTTCTTGGTATGTGGGACGAATTCGCCCATTTAGGTGTCTTAGGAATGATTTCTTCACGCTCAATTTTCTGAATGGGCCAACCAAGGGGAAAACGAGTTCGAAGAAAAGTTTCTAAAAATGTTAGGGTAGGTGAAAAGAAAAAACCTAATGGATTTACGGCCCTAAAAAGCCAAAATCTAATGGTTTTTACCTTGGATCCGATTCCGAAGCATTTATTTTTGGTTTTATTAAAGCCCCTGGTCTACTAAATTTATTTCTTGGATTAATTAAAACCTTAATTGGTTATTTATTCATTACTTAATTTTGGTACCGAGGCGTGAAGTTATCGCTAGGGTAAGTGGTAAATTGACGGCGGCCGACGTCGAGAAGCGAAAGGTGGTGCAGATGTGAGGTTCCTGAAAAATTGGTGTAGCATTTGCGTTAACCACTGGGCCTGCTTACTTTATGACTTTGACACCTAACCTCACTAATTAATTTATTTTTCCCCACGCTAAATCTTTTTTCTAATTTGGTGCCGGTCAAAGTTGATTATTTATTTGGTGGTGGTGGCCTAATGCCTGATTTATAAAGGGTCAAGGGGCAAATTCTTTTTGATTTTTAGATTATAACATCAAGCGTCTGGTCCGCGTCGGAGAAATCGAACAATGGTTCGCCGGCGCGATGGGTTATTGGCCGCAACGACCAATGGAACCCGAACAGGTTCACGGCGGCAACGTCGAACCGATCCTGAAGCAATTGGCCACAAGCCAGTTTCGGGGGCTAGGCGTTGTCGGATTTGACGTCGAAAAGGTCAAGAAGACCGAGGTATGTATTATACCTTATAAGGTAGCGATCCAGAACCCGGAAGGGAAAGAGTTCGCTAGGCTGGTGTCATTTGCACACATAGATGGTTCCAGCTTTGTGATCGACCTTACAACATTGAAGCCGCAGGAATGGGATCATTTGATTTCATTCCTGGCATCGGTGGATCGTTTCTTGGTCGGTTTCAAAGTTGTGGACGATCTGGTTGCAATTTTGAATGTCTACGGATCCGGGTCAGGGGCCTCGGCTCATGATAAGACGAAAATTATACAGGCCCGTATACTCCAAGGATTTGGAAAATATTGGGACTGTGAAATTTGCGTCAGATTGATGACGGGGCCCATGGCCAATCACGCTCGTGATTTAGGATTGTGCCCTGAAAACCTTGGGTTAAAAGGACTTTTCACCGAATTTTACTTGGCTGATGTCGGCAAATACCAATGCGACTTCGGTGACAAAAAGATTCGAGAAAAGTTCTTGGCCCCCAAGATTCAAGACACAGAAATTGTGTATGCTGGCCTGGACGCCTATTATTCAATTGCCGTATTTTTAGGGTTCTTTCACTACGGGTTTTGCGGTGAATTGAGTGGGGTTACGGCAACGTACCCCCATGATATTGTATCGCCGGCCCAAGTGAAGACCGTGGCCTTCCGTTTCTATACGGTGTACTCTCAAGACCTAACGGGGTTCGAGGATCGAAACTTCGTAGATGAGAAGGACATCGTAAAGAGGCAGTTGTTCAAGGTCTACCATATGATGCGGCAAGAGGTAATGGCCAGGTGGGCTACACAATTTCATAATGACTTGCCAGAATATGCGTGTCCTGCGGATATTAAAAATCCCGCTAAAGCTACGGACCACACTTTACTGTCTGGGATTTATCCCAAGGCGCTAAAAGCTGGTCCAAGCAAAAAGAAAACAAATCAGTGGGAGGACGTAAGTGATCCGGAGGACATGGATACAATGGAACAACAAGTCAATAGGACAAACGAGGTGATAAACCGACTGCACACAGAAATGTTGCAAGGGGTTTCATTTTTCAAATTAACGGATCCTGTAGATGTTGTATGGTATATCACAGCCGGTCTTGCCATGAACAAGACTCCTCGACAGGACTGGTCGAAGCAGCTTCAATCGTTTCAACTCGGAACGGACTGCTACGAACCAGTGGAAATCGACACCGGTATGGCTAAGTACGACAGGGATCATTGGATGGCGGACTTGAGGAATTATGAGCATGTCATGGACTCAACAAAGTTCCCTGCGTTGGAAAAGGCATGCAACTTAATTCCTCTACCATTCTTTGTTTTCTGGCCTCATAGCTGTGCCGAGTACGATTACATACTGAGGGAATTATTGAATTATAATTTCCTCAAATCCTACTCGAAGGAGGATGCAGAATTAATAAAGAAGATGGCATGGAAGACCGATGACAGGGTTTTACAGAATTACGACCTAGTAGCATCCTTACCGCCAACGGAACCTGAACATGCTGTAAAAGGCAAAAGGGTTACGACCTGGCAAAACAGGTTTGGTTTTATGCCTATTCGGTTGCGCTTGCGCGACAAAATAGGTTCTCCAATTTCGACGGAAAAAGCAAAGGACAATATTACCCATAACAAGGATTATTGGGCCAACTGCTTTTTCTACGTCAGATTCTACTATGCGGAATTCGGTAGTAAAACCCCGTCACTGCGATATGGCCTATCACCAGACACGCCTACTCTTCAAACGGGTCAGATCAGATGTATACCGGCGGATTATCCCTTGTATACTATTGAATTTCCTGAAAAGTGTATTCACCGGAGGCCTCTGCCGTCGGAATTACCCATGGTTACCTATTCATACGGTAATCAAACCAAACAATCTGATTTCAGGACGAAATCCGATATACTAGACCCTGATAATGAACCCACAGTTCAAACGGGTCTAGTGGACGAGGACGTCACGGAATTGGAGAGTGAGGAGGAAGATAATTCCGCATTCCTGGGAGAGGAAAGCTGCAAGGAGGTTGACGACGAAGACGCATTATTGTATATTTCGATCGCCGACCCCCAAGTAGCCGAATCTGCGGTCACAGCACCTTCTGTCACGCAGTTGCAACCGCAACCACAAGTTGTGACGCAGCTGCAGACAGAAATGCTGCCGCCGCCGCCTGGCTTACCTACACCACAAGTCACACAAACATCTATGGATGCAAGTCAGTACTTGTCTAGTGTAGAAAGTCAAGCGCAATCGGAAGAAATTCCGATTACCCAGGACGAGCAGAACGTCTATGATCAGGCATATATTAATGAGTACATGGATGCCGAAGGTGGAAAGAAGAAAGAGGAAGAGCAGACGGCAGGGATACCTAGCCATACTGTGGTGGAAACACCACAAGAGCTAGCGGCCCGGCTGGCTGAAGAGGATAAGGAAATTCAAGTATTAGCCTTGACCTGGGACAAAGAAGGTGTTCCCGGATACTATACTGCTGAGGCGATAAAAAATATGAAAATAAAAGGATTAAATGATAGGCAAATTTTCGTTAACTTGAAAAAGAAACGAAAAACAAAAGCCCGTCAGGAGAAGAAGAAGGTGGAAAAGGCAATTGCGCAGCCTGCAAAGGTTACGCAGCCGAAACCCGCCAAAACTTCTGCTCCGGCTTCAGCAACGGTATCCGTGACCACCGTATCTTCGACTACTCCTGTATCGCAGACTGTCTCTACAGGTACTTTATCGATGGCAACGAGTCAGTCCACGCAATTTGTGTCGCAGGCTACGGACACCTCTGCTTCCGGACGGCGTCAGCCTAAGGTGCAGGGAGCTCCTAGCAAGCCACAGGTTGCAGGACAAAAAGTTCAAATCTTTACACCAGGAAAAATAAAGCCGTTAACTCTGGTTACTGTTGACCCAAATCAACAAACACCAGAAATGACGGTGAAGTTATTCCGGGATGTATTGTTGGACTTTTGGCAAGTAACCAAAGATAAAAGTAGAGCCAGAGGTCCAATTTCTTTTGCTACACCGGAATTGGCGAATTATTTCTGCGACGAGCAGTTCGAAGACCCAGAGATTTGGCTGATGGTCAATAAGGCGGTCAGGACTATATACAAACTGTATCAGCCACAGTTTGATGTCCAAGGTGGATTTTTATACGACTCGCGAAATATTCCAGAGCCACTATGGGATAGGATCATTCGTGAGATTGTCCTTGAATGGCTCACGGAATATCGAGCGAGCGTCGTATTTGCAGCTGTCAGATATTTATGCATGATGATATTCCTTATGCTTGACTATGCACCGCTTACGGCTGAGCAGATCGGTAAACGATCAGTCTCAGCCAAAGTGTTTGCAAACATCATGCTGTTACAGGAATATCGGAGTGCCACTGCTTCGGATGTTTTCAAGACTGCCTATCGCTTGGTGATGTATAACTACAGTCAACAAGCGGCGGAGATGGATGTCAAAAGGTCAGGTAGCCCAAGTCCTCCGACTACTGTTAAGTTTAGCAAAGTTCAGAACGATGCGGGACAGACCTTTCGGGCACCCGGACCCGCAAGCAGTCAAACTGGTGGTCAAGGAGCCACGGTTGGTATAGCCAACCAGGTCTTCGCTGGCCCCAGTTCTGGCACTGGGCAAGCCTCCAGAACCGTTCCGAAACAACAGCAACCTATACAGCATCTACAGGGTGCTAGGGGAGCTCGTGGAGGACGGGGAAGGGGTGCCCAACCAGGCCAGTTTCATTTTAACAATCCGAACAGGGGCAGAGCTGGTTACGTTGGTGGCCGAGGTATATACCGAGGACAACACCCTCGTGGTGCATTCTGAGGTCGCGGAGGTCATCAACAAGGCCAGCAGCAAGGCGGCGGGCAGCAACAATAAATTTTAGCCGCCAAAATTTTGGTCAAAAATCCTCCATTCTTGACTCCATTTCATTTATTCAAAAAATACAAAAAACACAAAAACATAAAAAATCACAAAAATCCAAAAACATTATAAAACATAAAATACAAAAATATTATTTAAACTTTTGGTTGTGTTGTTACCTTTCAAAAATCTCATTTTTTGGCCAAGCTCATCGCTTGAGTCCACATTTTTGATTTAATATTTCTTTCACTTGTTTTTTGCATTTCGTATTTTTTCTCGTATTTTAATCTCGTCATTTTGCCTCGTATATTTTTCTTGTCATTTTTTCGGTGTCTTGTAAATTTTTCTTGTTATTTGCGCCTCGTATTTTAAAATTTTTGCTCAATATTTTCTCGCCCTACTAGTTTTGTAAATATTTGTTCGTCATATCGTATTTTAAATTTCTCGTATGGAAAATTGGCGACGAACCGAAAGGGGCGACGGAGCGGACGAAAGTAGCCGATTACTGCAAGGATTGGGACACTGCTGCCAAAGACAATCCACATCACTCAATGGGACGAAGCGATCGACTGTGGAGGAAGGTACCTAGGAGCCTCAAGGCACGCTGGCGAAGCCAGGGAAAAGTCAAGCCGATGCAGAGTCGTCGATCCGTCAGATGCTGGATCAGTGATCGATCGTGCCGCGGCATGTCAGTGGACAGACCTAGGTAACCTTGTAAAAAGACTTGACGTTGGAGGTGGTCTTGACCCGTACACCCTTCGGGGTCAGGTCAGGACGATTATGACCCGTACACCCTTCGGGGTCGGATCATAGTCCCTTTAAGTTGGGATCCAGTAGTAGGTCACACCGTAAAAGGTAAAAGTCCTGCTCACGGTTTCCTTCTTCACCTCCCGTTGGTCAGTTTCAAGGCCCGAGGGATGTTGGGGATGTGCTTACGGCAGTAGCAATCCCACATCTATGCAAAATTGGTGAATCGACAAAGTTACGATTCCACCAAAAAGGAAGAAAAACATTCATTCTATTCGTGTTTACCTTCTGCAATTTGGTGTGTTTCGGGCGAGTCGCGTTCGTTATAAAATTGTATTGTACTGTTTCGCCTAGTAAAGGCAGACGCTGACAGCCCCACACCATATTTGCATATTATTATTATATTAATTATTTATTATTTATACTATTATTATTTCTCGCGCATTGAGCGGTTGGAGGGAGTCGTCTTACACGGGAGCCAAGCCAAGGTGAAGCCCCAGTCCTTTTGGATATTATTGAAGTGAGTTCTGTGTATTTGTGTGAACCTTTAGGAGGCATCTGGGGAGACCCTGAGTGCCCTTCGATTGCAAGAGTTAGAGTTTCCAGTTACTTATTGGTGACTGAAGGTTGTGTTTATTTCTGCTTAAGGACTGTTGCACTGTGTTCAGTTGATTGCTAATAGGAAGCTCCTTTGAGTGACCTACAGTAGTTGATTGAGTACAAGCCGATAGGACTTGAGTCATATTGCTGACATCTTCGGATCTAAGCAGAGAAGTAAACATAACAACACTTTTTTGCCAATTTTTTCTAATTTTTTCCAAACTGGGGGGGGGTTGGGTATATGGTTGGCCAAGTTGGGCCCCCCCCCCATCACTTACAGGTATGTATTTTAGATATTTAATGAAGATTCGCAGTTTTTCCTTGAAACATTTTTCTAAAAGATCAGTATACGTCAAGTCTCTAAACTTTTTGGAGCGATTATTTCTTTCTTAACGTAAAATCAATTCGAAAGCTTCACGGAATTAGTTTTCGGAAATTTCTACTCTTCCACTTATATCTTTTGAGCCAAGTTCAAGAGAGTTAACGAATAAATTACAGATTTTAATAATTTTTAAATAATAAAATTCTAGAAAAATTACGACTTTTCAACACAAAATTCCAATCTAATTCGTGAAATACATGTTTGGAAAATTGATTTTCCAGCATTGCCGAATGTCAATACACAAAAAAAATGTCCAGTGCTTCGCGCCAGTAAGAAAGATTAACATTTTTTAGGCTTCCACTTGTCATCATAGAGGACCTGACCAACGATTTATCATCTAATGCAAATTCATTATGCTATTTGATAGTTTTCTAGAAAATTTGTTCCACAATGCTTGTAAATTAGACTTGAAACTCAAAAATTTCAATTTTTTGCTCAATTTTAGTGAATTTTTTCGTAGTTATAAATAAAATTTGAAAATTACACTGATTTGGTTATTAGTCTTTGGCCATGATGTATAGAAAAACAGGTTACTTATTTATACCTATTTTCGATATGTACAAAATGTACAAATGAAGTATTGGCTGCCGTTTGTACATGTGAAAATGCCAGGCGCAGGAAAAGTTTGAGATTTATACCTCCTAAAACACACCTAAAGGCATCTTCCCAAGATCAAAACTACAAGTTTTCTTTCAAAATTGTGGGAAGACCTCAAAAATCTTTTCCACGTTCCGGATTTTTTTCAGATTATAGTGTTTTTTCCTAATTTGGAATAGCGCAAAAAATTTTGAGCATTTGTGCCAATTGGCATAAAATTTATTGCAGGTCAAACATTAAATTTCGTTGATTTCCAGACGTTTTAGGGGCTGAAAATGCAACAAATTTCCGGCGCTATGAGCCGAGACAATGAATATAATATTGCCGAAGTACTCGTATTTCACTGGAACGCGAACGAGTTCTCTTAGAACACTTGGAGTAAACTTTATAGGCTGTCAATGACTGATGAATGAAAAGAAATTCTGTATATCCTCTGTTTCATTCAGTCAGATTGGGATTTAAAACTGAAATTCTTACTTTTTTTGTTTGATTAGTTCAAATAGGAAAATTGATATCGTGGGTAAAAAGTTTCGACCGAAAATTTACACAATCTTTTCGACTTTATTTTCCCTAGTCTTCTTTATATACATTGTTTTTAAATAAGGTAAAGTGGGGTGACTTTGATCAGGGGCGACTTTGATCAGAGAATGGCATTTGATAACTATTCGAGATCAGCAGGTCATTTTTGCTTTTTTTTTTAATTAGCTTTTGAGATAAGCAGGTCATTTTTGTAGACAAACCCTGCTGTGAAGTTGTCTACACAGCAAAAATGACCTGCTGATCTCAAATAGTTATCAAATGCCATACTCTGATCAAAGTCGCACCTGATCAAAGTCACCCCACTTTACCTTAAGTATTCGCTGTCGAAAATTGAATCAATTTGAACTTCCTGAACAATTCTAGAGTTATTCAAATTTTCCCAGCATTCTATTTCTTTTCTGGAAATTCTGAATATTCTCTGTTCATTCAGTCAGGTTCGGATTTAGAGCTGAAATCCTTAATTTTTGTGTTTGATTGATTCTAATAGAAAAATAGAAATCGTTAATACAGTGTTTCGACCGAAAATGTACACAATTTTAGACTTTATTCTCTCTAGTCTAGAACAAATCTAGAGTTATTCAAATTTTCTCAGCATTCCATTTCTTTTTAAGTCGCCGTGAGCTATTTTCTTGCAGTTTTTTCTTATTTCACTTTCGTGGTCAGCTGAAAAATAGGTTGGGCATGATTTTTACAAAAATTAATCCGTTAGTAGCTTCAAATTGATATATTTTTATCAAACTTTTGGCCTGAAACTGTTCGCAGTTTTCAGTATGTTCCTTGTAGAAAAAAAATTTTTGTGCCATTTTTGGCCTCTTGTGCCAATTGGCACAAATCTCCGTGCACAAAAAAAAACGCTGAGCCGCAAAGCGCCGAAAAAATTTTCACTTTTTCCCATTTAATAACGCATAAAAATGCATCTCCGGACAGAAAACCCTATAACCACCTAATCGGAAGAGCAGTCAGGCCTCAAGTTGCACTGTGCAACTTGGTGGTAGAAATAATTTGATTGCACAGCCCGAAATTTGGTTGCTGTGTGCAAAAGAAAAACCCTATCTGTGCATACCTGTAAGACCTCCGACCAGTTGGGGGGGGGGCGGGAAGGTAAATCCGAAATTTTAGGGGGGGGGGTAGAAAAAAAGTCGAAATTTTTCCCAAAAAAGGCCAAAAAACATACACTTTTTGGCTAATTTTTTTAATTTTTCCAAACTGGGGGGTTGGGGGGGGTAAACGATTTTGGGTACAGGGTTGGCGAAGTTGGGAACCCCCCCCCCCCCTCCCCCCAAGTACAGGTATGTGTCTGTGATGAATGAAGAAGATTGGTCTCCTAATTCCTATCCTATCCTACTGCCGCTACATTTTCGGAAGATTTCGTATATACAGTAATCCACGAAATTCTGTGTAGCCTATGTACAAAATCAAAAACTCGCTCCCAACATTCCAAATGAAGCCAAAAAAGCATATCATAGCACTTTTCGAAGTTAACTTACATCAGTTGCTTACCTAAACATTCTTCACCCCTGAACCCCGATTTGCAGACGCACACAAAACTGCCTATCGTGTTCTTGCAGGTTGCAACAGTCATATTGCACGGCTGTTCGAGGCATTCATCACGATCTGTAAAACATAGAATTATATTGGCGCTAGTGCGCAGGGCAAGTCGGTTTTCCTACCAACACACAGTTGCCCTTGCGGAACAAAACCCTTGGAGCATTGGCACCTGTAGCTGCCTATTGTGTTTATACAATCGGAATGGCTGGTGCATTGGGCGATGCCCCGTTCGCATTCCGGTACATCGACGCAGGCCACCGGTTCGGGCATGTTGGGCATAAGTTCTTCGAAACCTTTGCCGCAGACGCAACGGTAGCTGCCGATTGTATTGACGCAGTACGTGTTAGCATTGGGGCAAACCCGCATATTGAGCTGAGTACATTCTTCGATATCTGTTACAAAAATTATTTCTGAAAAGACTGTTTTTTTCAGTTTACAAGATGATTCAATTGGATGTAGAGCGTGTATAATGAAATATAGTATGAAGCAGACAAGAGCCTTGGGAGTAGTTATTCAGGCTCATTTAGGCAGTACACAAAAGATGGGTATTTCCATGTGAGCATGCTAACACATTAATGTAAATACATATTGTACACTATGTGATACTCGTTTATTAATTATAAATTCATTTCATAATCTATCGTCTCAAGAGTATCTGGGATTCACACCCAAACATTCCTATAAATTTATGTGAAGTACTTTGTTTTGATCATCCCACTCCCTGGTAGCCGTTATTGACCCAATTAAGACGCTCTAATTAATTTGCACATCGGCAGCTGGTCCCCTAGAATCTACATTAAAGTACACATTCCACGGCTACCGTAATTCCCAATAAAAATCGTAAACACGCCTGCACACAGTAAAGAAGTAAAAGCCGCGCCAGACATTAGTCTCAAGTGGAACAGTAGCCATGGTTCCTACAAAACATGTATACCCAGAGGAAATAGATATAGAAGCATATACGGAAGCACAGAGGCGTGGTCAAGTCCACAGTAGGAAGCAAGCATAAGAGAAGCATAAAAGCATAGGGTACCAGAAAAGCATTGGAAGGCGTGACTAAACAAGCGAAGCAGAAGAAGCAAGAAGCAGCGATTGGCGGAAGAAGATTTTCGGAAACAGCCCTCCCAGGAGCCAAGGGAGTGGCTAAAAGAAGCAGTATTTAAAGAGAAGCAAAGCGTGATTCCGTCAGATTTTATGAAAGCATGTCTTTTTTCAAAAGGGAGATTTGGAAAGCATTTAAGCAAGATTTGTTTTTATTGCAAAGCAAGCGTAATCGTATTTTTGGCGATGAGAAAGCAATCGTCGTTATATCGTTTTGTTATTATTGTTGTCGTTTTATCATCATCCTCCATAGTGTTGCCTCCTCGTGGACCATGTTAAGTGTGACATCATGATCAAGTAAAAGTATCATTAGAATCTGGGTGCTACAAGCGATTCCCAAGTGAGCGAATTTCTAAGTGAGCGAATTTCTAATTGGGCGATTCCAAGCAAGTGATCGATAATGTAGTAACACTTGTCACGTGCTGCTCAATTCTCCAACATCACCTGATCCTCATCATGCTGATACTTTATTTTTGCCGTCACTTTTTATTTTTTCAATCATTTACTTTATGTTTGTTTCGTTTATTGTTTTGCACATGGATTTTTATGTTTTGTTCATTATTGTACTTCCATTTATTTTGTTTCTTTTTATGCACATGGGCTACAGTACGCCCTTTAGCTAAAACTTCCGCCAAAATGTGCTTCACGTGCACATGGCTATTTTAGGTGCATTCCATGCACCTCTTATCACCTAAATTAGTGTCGTTTTTGTTAGGCAAAAATGACTAGCTAAAAAGTTTAGTTAAAGATGCTGCTATGCTTAGCATAGGCACTGCCAGTCGGCCTCAGTGCTAAACACATGCGAGCGAAAAAATGTCTATGTGCTCATAGGCATCTTGTGCATGGCATCTAGCTGCAGAAGTTAGCTTGGGCGTCGAAAACTCCGCCCAGGCCTAGGTCGAAAACTCCGCCCAGGCCAGTGCTGTAGCCAACAAGGTCCTTAAAAGGACATGTTTCTTTAGTTTTTCGCTCACTTTTGGGTTAACCCACTTTCGTCCATTTGTTTTAGCTTTGCATCTGCCGCCATCAAATTTACATATTTTTATCATATACACTTCGCGTTGGCCGCCCTTCATTTACATATTCCTACGCAACGTTTGTGCCAGGTCACCACCCGCACGCTTTATATAATAAAGAGAGTTGCCACCAGCCTCCTTCGTTCGTCTTCTATTGAGAAACTGAGTCCGTTCATACCCCACCTGTTTGCCCGTTGAATAACCACCAGGGATCCCATGGCCCTTCATCGAAGTCGTTTGAGAAACAGGACTAGGTGAGTCTTCTCAGGGGATTATTGTTGTTGTGGGTATATTTTTGGGAACCCTTTCTAAGTCGGTTTTGCCCAGATAAGTAGGGCCTTTTCCTTTCTGATTTGGGCTAAAACAGGGGTCCCAGAGTTTGGGTCGTTTTGATGACCTTGTCCCTGTTCACACTGAGCAGGACCTTGGGATTGTCACTCCTAACCTGGTGGCCTTGTCTATTACTTTATAGCAGCACCCAAGGACAGCACCAGAGTACCCTATAGATCTTCCTATAGCCAGTACCAGCTGGCTTAGGTTCCCAAACAAGGGAAAAAGCCTCCTGTTAGGAGTCGCAGCCTGTCACTCACTGTGATAGGGTCAAACTGACGTGATTCTCCATCAATGTGACTGGAAAATGGTGTTTTCCACCTAATGTGACATGGCTTTTTTCAACTTGACGTGACATTTTCTTCGTATGTTCTTTCTTTACCTTATATGTTTGTGTATTTTTTTCTTTGTTTTTTGTGTGTATTACTAATGTTTTCGTTTATGCATGTTTTTCCGTTCTCATCTTTTGTCTCTGTTTTATTTTACTTTCGATTTTCTTTTCATCTACTTTTTTCTTTTTTGCTCATTAAATTACAAGTTGTTACTTTTAATAAGCATAGTCTCCCGTATAGTTCTTATACACTTTGGCACGCTTTATTTTCTAAATAATTTTATCCTTTGTGATTTTTTTTGATTATTTTTCATCTTAGTTTTTTTGCTTTCAATCTCTCCTGATTTCTTTTTTGTTCTTTTTCACATTTTTTTCTTTCTTTCTTGCTGCTTTCTCTATGTTGCTTCTTCTTTCTTGTCACTGTCTTCATGTTTTCTTTCTTATTTTAATGCTTTTCCATCTATTTTCACTTATTCTTAATGTCTTCTTTTTTGTTGACATTTCCTTTCTCTTGATGTTTTGTTGGTTTCAGCATTCTTTTGTTTATGCTTTTCATGATGATTTTCAAACTTACAACGATGAAAGACTCAAGCTTGCGGAACTATGCTAGAATTGTACAGTAGACTGCGTTTATTTAAAATGACAACTTGTAACGTGTTGTTTCATGAGCGAAAAAGAAAAAAGTAGATGACAAGAAAAAGGAAAAGGAGATAAAGCAGAGACAAACGATGAAAATGTTAAAACATAATAGGAGAAAACGTTAACCATACATCAGAAAACGAAAGAAAAAAGAAATACATACAAATAAAAATGATAGGTAAAGAAGAAAAATATGAGGAAAGTCTCATTACATTCTCGATTGTTGGTTTGGAATCACCCAATTGCGAATTTGCTCACTTCCAAGCTTGGAAACTCACTCCCTCTTCCTCTCTCTTGTATTCTTTGTCCCTCCACCCCTTCAGTTCTCCATCGGGTTTCTTCCTCCGGGAACTCGCACATAGGACTAAGGTTCCAGCTTTCCTCAGGTCCCACTCCAGGACTAGGATTGTTGGCGCCTCTTCAACAACTCTCTCTCTGTCATCATTGACCGACAATCACTCCATGTGATGTGCCCTGTGAGGTTCAAGGGGGGATAACTAGTAGCGTCTCTTCACCTACAGTACCCCTGGGCCTGTGATTCCCATAGCACCTTTGGGCCCTCTTTCATGAGGCACAGCCACCTCTCCTTACTCCCTCCTTACATCCCTCCCAATGTCACAACCATCTGAAATTTGGTAAGCATGTGGGGTGATACAGGGCAGGGGGGTTTAAAAAGTACACCTGAAGCTTCAATGTGTAAAATTAGAGTTCCGTGTAGAAAGTACGCCAGAAGCTTCAAACCATAAAATTTGACATCCATGTAGAGAGTATGACTGAAGCTTCAAGGCGTAAAATTTGTGTCGTATGCCCAAATCCACATGGCCAGCACGTCAGAAAAATAATGCTCGTTGACGGGCTCGAACCCTGGACTTTGTGCAGACAAGGCAGACCTGCTACCAACCGCTCTAACCGAGCCACGTGGATGGTTCAGAAATTGTGGTTGTAGTGGTGGTGGTGAGTGCGGGACATGCCGCGTAATGAATAGCCAGATGCATCACTGCAACATTCGACTTCCATGTAGAAAGTATGCCCAAAGCTTTAATGGGTAAAATTCGTATTTTCACAAAAAATTCCTTAAAAAAACTGAGTAAGATTGTTAGATTGTTAGATTCTATGACCCTCAGCCTTTTTTCTAAATTTTTTGGGGGATTTTATTTCATCATCAATTTCAACGTACAAATTGGTTGAGGAACATTGATTTGGAATTTTACCCATTGAGGCTTCAGGCCTACTTGCTAAATGGAAGTCGAATTTTACACATTGAAGCTGCACGCCTACTTTCTAAACTAATATCAGGCTCATGCTGTTTACTGTAGCCTGTAGCATTTCTAGGGCCATATAATCAAACAGTCAAGTGACACGTATTGGGTATCGCGTTGCCATTGTAACCCTCGCCAAACACTGTTCGAAAAATAATACTCGTCCAGGATTTGAACCCCGGTCTCTGTGACTATAGTGCAGTGTTCTTCCATTTGAACTACCGAGTTAGTGTTGCGATTGTTACAAAGGGGTGATGTAGGGCGGTGCGACAGGTGACACAAGATTCTCAGGTTCATTCTGCTTACTGTAGTGTACAGTACTTATAGTGCCATAGAATCAGACACACAAAAATCTCAGATTCATTCTGGTTACTGTAGTCTGTAGCACTTTTGGGTCCATAGAATCAAACAGTCAAGATTCTCAGGTTCATTCTGCTTACTGTAGTCTACAGTACTTTTAGGGCCATAGAATCGGACACACAAAAATCTCAGATTCATTCTGGTTACTGTAGTCTGTAGCACTTTCAGAGCTGTGGAATTGAACAGAAAACAATCTTGGATTGTGATTACTCTAGTGTATGGCACTTTTAGAACAGTAAAATCAAACAGGCTGCATTCTCAGGTTCATTCTGGTTACTGTAGTGTACATAGAGATGTATCGGGTCCAAAATCTTGAAAATATGGGGTTCGGGTCCAAAATTTCAAGAATACCGAGTTCGAGTCCGGATCCAGGTCCAAAATTTTAAGGATATCAGATCCGTGTCCAGGTCCTGGTCCAAGTACGAAACTTTAATATCTGATCCCGGTCCAGGTCTGGGTCTCATTTCGGGTCTGGGTCCCCCAGATACATCTATAGCGTAAGGTACTCTCAGGGGCCTAGAATCAAACAGTCAAGAATCTCAGGTTTGTTTTGGTTAGTGTAGAATAAAACACTTTCCTAACTTTTTCACCTTTGCATCCATTGACCAGTCCATTGCCTGTGAATCCACGTTTACAAAAACATTCCAATTGTTTCCCGTTATGCAAGTGAGGTACCCGGTCGATACAGCTTGCGAATTCCGGATCGCAATTATTCAAATCCATCCTCAAACATTCGTCGATGTCTAATTTTTTCAAGAGTGAAAAGTGATCAAATGCAAAAAACGACACAAATAGGTATACTGTATTACTGTGGCATTGACCGTCAGGCATCATCATATAACCCAGGTTGCATTTGCAGGTGAAAAGTTTGGGATCCCTATCATCGGGTACGCAAGTTTGCTTGAGCGGGTCGCAACGGCTGCAATCTAGAAATGAGACAGATTCAAATGAAACTTGCGGATCATTTAAACAAATGCTTACTGTGGGCTCTAACGACTTGGGAAGCTATGAAAAAAAGAAGATTCGCATGATTGAAATTAGGCTTACTGTAGCTTTTTGGGCTTACTTTCTACGCATCTTTGACCTTGTTGAGTATACCCTTTAAGGCAAATACAGGTAAACGTGCCCATAGGTGTTTTACGACATTGCGAAAATGGTACCACCAAACAGGGGTTCGATTCGCAAGGATCAGGCCCTGAGGTAAAAATCGATAGTGTGTAAATAGAAATCATGGAAAAATCTAGTTTACAATCTTACTGTAACATGATCGACCATCACCCATGAAACCCACTTTACACCGGCAAGTGTAACCTTCCAGTCGACTGGCGTCATTGATACAGACGGCATTGATTTTGTCGCATAGATTTTTGTTGGGATCACCGCATTTGGGTTCAACTTGGCATGCAGTGTCGCTGCCCATAACCTAAGTTGATACAATGTTTACTAGTTTCTAAATTGTGTTGATTACAAATCAGTTGTGTCTAAGGCTTAGGCTTAGGCTTAGGCTTAGGCTTAGGCTTAGGCTTAGGCTTAGGCTTAGGCTTAGGCTTTGGCTTAGGCTTAGGCTTAGGCTTAGGCTTAGGCTTAGGCTTAGGCTTAGGCTTAGGCTTAGGCTTAGGCTTAGGTTTAGGCTTAGGTTCAGCCGTGAGCATAGGCTTAGGCTCAGGACTCACTTTCACATATCCTGGCAAACATTGGCACATGTATCTATTCTGCGCAGGCGTAAGTATGCATCGCGTGGTACCCGGTTGACAAATTTTACAGTACGAATCGTCAGCTACACAAAAAAGTGTACTGTACATTTTTTGAAGTCACGTGACAACCAACTTTTCCCCGCATACCTTTGCAAGAAAATCCATCGCCGACGAAACCGCTTTTACATTCGCAACTGTAACTGCCGGGCGTATTGATACAATTGGCGTTGGAATTGCACGGCTGATCTTGGTACGACGTTTCTGTACATTCGTCGATATCTTCGCAATTTTTCGAATCGATTTTACGAATATTGCCCGGCAAACAGACGCAAACGTAGGAACCGGGTTTGTTTATACATTTGGTGTAGGTGCCGCAGGCTTGGGGCATAACGATGCATTCGTTGGTGTCTGCAAGAGAGAAAGGTCATGTCAAGCAGGGTGGGGGCAGTGATCAGTTGGAGGTTATGTTTTGTCTTCAGTTAGAATCTGGAGTCGGAGGAAGTTTTTTACCTTCTAAAGCCAGGGGTCATATGAGGACTTTGGCAAGATGGTGCCCAACACTGGATGAGACAGGAAGTTGGATGTGACTGGAAGCTTGATGAGGCTGGAAGACAGATGATGCCAGATACTGCAGGAGGCTGCAGGCCAGATGAGATCCGGGTCTGGATGTTGCTGAATGAGGCCAGAGGCTGGATGAGACTGAAGCCCCCTCAAGCCTGAGACTGAATGAAGCTGAATGCTGGATGAGGGTGTAGGTCTCATTAGGTTAGAGGTCAAATGAAGCCCTATGTTCAATGAGGGTGTGGGCCAGATTAGACCAGATACTGGATCAGGCTGGAGGCCGGATGAGGTTAGAGGCCAGATGCTGCGTGACACTGGAGATGGCATGAGGCCGGAGGCCGTGTGAGGCTGGATGCAGTGTGAGGCCTATAAGATCAGAGGCTTGATGAGACTGGAGGCCAGATGAGGCCAGATGCTGTGGCATGCTGGAGGTGGTGTGAGGCTAGAGGCCAGATGAGATCAAAGGCTTTATGAGACGGGAGGCCAGGTGAGGCTGGAAGCTGGGTAAAACTGGAGGCTTGATGAGGCTGTTCATCAGATGAGACTGAATGAGATGCCAAAAAAAGTCTGGCTGGAGGAGCTCAGAGCAGCTGGCAGAGGCCAGTCCATCACTACACAAAGATACTACACCTTTTAGGAAAAAATAAGCAAGCTTACCGACACAAGGCTGCGATACTGTACCAGGCGATGGGGCACCTTGCCAGCCCAGTCGACAGCGACATTCGTAACCGGGTCGTTTGTTGAAACAGTCTGCATTGGAGTCACATTCGGCAATTCCTGATGTGCATTCGTCCACTTCTAAAGTGCATTAGTCAATGAAAAAGAAATATAATGGAAGTTTGGTAAAAAAGCTAAAGTAATCTAGCTCGGAATTTGTGGTAGATGTTTTTGAGATGTTTGCACCTGCACATCATGCTTGTAGTTTTTGGGCATGTGACTTTTTCCCACACTTTTGTTATGTTATTTTTCGTCCACCGTTGGACTATGCAAATTTATATGTGTGTTGATTTTTGTGTATAAACTGTTAGGCATTTGGCATTTTCTATGTTACTTTTCTTTTATCGTGGACTATGCAAATTTATATGTTTGTCATTTGTTGTGTATAAATTGTTAGGCATTTGTCATTTTTTATGTTAGTTTTCTTTTATCGTGGACTATGCAAATTTATATGGGTGTCATTTTTTGTGTAAATTGTTAGGCATTTGCATTTTTTATGTTAGTTTTCTTTTATCATGGACTATGCAGATTTATATGTGTGTCTTTTTTCGTAGTTAAGCATTTGGCATTTTTAATGTTAGTTTTCTTCCATCATGGACTATACAAATTTATATCTATGTCTTTTTTTGTGTATAAATTGTTGAGCATTTGGCATTTTTTATGTTAGTTTTCTTTTGTCGTGGACTATGCAGATTTATATGTGTGTCTTTTTTATGTAAAAATAGTTATGCATTTGGCATTTTTTGTCCACCCTGGACTATGTGAATTTATATGTGTGTCATTTTTCGTGTATAAATAGTTGGGCATTTGGCATTTTTTATGTTAGTTTTCTTCCACCATGGACTATGCAAATTTATATGCATGTCGTTTTTTGTGGATAAATTGTTAGGCATTTGGCATTTTTTATGTTAGTTTTCTTCCACCCTGCACTATGCAAATTTATATGTGTGTCTTTTTTCATGTATAAATAGTTATGCATTTGGCATTTTTTGTTATTTTTTGTCCACCCTGGACTATGCAAATTTATATGTGTGTCATTTTTTGTGGTTAAATTGTTAGGCATTTGGCATTTTTAACATTAGTTTTCTTTTGTCGTGGACTATGCAGATTTATATGTGTGTCTTTTTTCCTGTATAAATAGTTATGCATGTGGCATTTTTTGTTATTTTTTGTCCTCCCTGGACTATGCAAATTTATATGTGTGTCGTTTTTTGTGTATAAATAGTTATGCATTTGGCATTTTTCATGTTAGTTTTCTTCCATCATGGACTATGCAAATTTACATCTGTGTCATTTTTTGTGTATAAATAGTTGCGCATTTGGCATTTTTTATGTTAGTTTTCTTTTGTCGTGGACTATGCAAATTTATATGTGTGTCGTTTTTCGTGTATAAATTGTCAGGCATTTGCCATTTTTTGTTAGTTTTTCTTCCATCGTGGACTATGCAAATTTATATGCGTTTCATTTTTCATGTATAAATAGTTATGCATTTGGCATTTTTTATTATTTTTTGTCCACGCTGGACTATGCGAATTTATATGTGTGTCATTTTTTGTGTATAAATTTTTAGGCATTTGGCATTTTTTCTGTTAGTTTTCTTCCATCATGGGACTATGCAGATTTATATGTTTGTCATTTTTTGTGTATAAATAGTTGCCGCATTTGGCATTTTTTATGTTAGTTTTCTTTTGTCGTGGACTATGCAAATTTATATATGTGTCATTTTTTTGTGTATAAATTGTTATGCATTTGGCATTTTTTTATTTTTTGTCCACTGTGGACTATGCAAATCTATATGTGTGTCATTTTTCGTGTATAAATTGTTAGGCATTTGGCATTTTTAATGTTAGTTTTCTTCCATCCTGGACTACGCAAATTTATCTTTGTCATTTTTTGTGTATAAATAGTTGCGCATTTGGCATTTTTTATGTTACTTTTCTTTTGTCGTGGACTATGCAAATTTATATCTGTGTCTTTTTTCGTGTATAAATAGTTATACATTTGGCATTTTTTTGTCATTTTTTGTCCACTGTGGACTATGCAAATTTATATGTGTGTCGTTTTTCGTGTATAAATAGTTGGGCATTTGGCCAGCAATTCATTCACACTATTTTGCCTTCTTTTCTGTCTTTCTTTACCATTCTTGTTTACGAATAAATTATGTTAATCGGCCAGTGTAACGGATACCTCACCACCCGTATGTGTGTATGTAGGCCGTCAATAGAGGATAAACCTACTGATCCATACAACAGTTTTCTGAAAATGCAAACCCTAACTGTGGATTTGATAGCCCACATCAAATAGAGTAATGTTACAATAATGTGTTTTCCTTGCAAGTTTTCTTTACACTAAAATTTTCATGAATTTTGTAAACGATGATAATTTTTTTTTGGATGATTTAAAATGTTTTGTCTGCACATTTATGCAAATTTAAGTGTAAAGATCACACATAGGAAAAAAAGATTAGTGTAACCTTACTCCATTTCCTGCGAGCTATAAACTGCACTATAGCATGTGAACACAATATCAGATTTTACACTACAGTAAAAAAGGGATTTTTTACCTTTACATTCGTCGATAGCATTTCCGAAGTAACCTGGCAGGCAAACACATTGATATCCACCAATTTCATTTTTGCACATTGAATGTTGAACACATTGATGTTTGCATTCGGCGCATTCGTCGATATCTGAATATCATTCGTAACAGTAGGATAAGGTCACATGAACAAATGAATTGTATTTCGAATGCCCACCAATGCAAGATTTTCTTAACGGGTTCATTCGGAAGCCAGTTTTGCATACACATTTCTTTTGACCACGTTCGTCGAGGACACACTTTTTAGTTTTCAATTCGATGTTATTCTTGGCGCAGTAATATTCGTCATTTTTGCTACATGGCCTTTCTAAAATTCAGTTTTTTATTAGGAATTTTAAGAATGTTTGCATGATAGGAGCTTTAGGATATTTATCCAATTGTTGGTAATGTAAAAAATTCATTTTTACGTAATGTTTAAATTATAGTGTGAAAATGTCGACAATGTGAAAAATTCAGATTTACAAGAAATCTGGATATTAAAATATTCATTGAAGTGTTGGTAATGTAGAGAAATTGCATTTACAACATGTCTGGGTAGTACAATATTAGTTCAATTGTTAATAATGTGTAAAATTCATTTTTATAACCAGTCTAGACATTATGATATTCAATTAAAAGTTGATAACATGAAAAATTCATTTTGATGGCAGGTTGGGACATCACAATAACCATTTAATTGTTTATAATGACAAGTTCATTCTTACTATAGGTCTGAATAATACAATATTTATTTAATTATTGATAACATAAAAAATTTATTTTGATGATGATTCTGGACATTACAATATTTATTTATTAACTGATAATGAAATAATTCAATTGATTGGTCATTATGATGTTTATTTAATTGTTAATAATATAAAAAAATTAAGTCATGTTCAGACATTATGATATTGATTTAATAGTCAACCATAACATGTAAAAATTTCATTTTTACAAGTATTGGTTCAAATATCCGTAATGCGAAGAATTCCATTTTATGACAGATTTGGATATTACAATATTCATTTAATTGTCAATAATTTGAATAATTCATTTATGACTAAACAGAGTAATTCATCTGCAGATGTAAATGGTATAACTAAACAGCGGAAAAATTTTACAACGTGCTATGAATTTCGACCAAAATTTTCCCACTATACAAATTTGTAATGTCAATAAAATCAGTTTTTATATGAAAATTGAGGTGTAAAATTTTAATCCATGCCACAAAATTTAAATTTTTATCCACCAGAACATTCAAAATTTGATAGATATTTAATCTGAATTTTTTTTCAATCGAAAATTTTAAATTGAAATTCAACAAATTGATTCGAAATTCAATTTCTTGATTCAATTTAATTCAGAGTTTAAAGTTAATATCATTTATAATTTATAGTTTCATTTAATTTATAGTTTAATTTATATTTGATGTTTAATCCTACAGTCTAATTTAATCTAAAGTTTGAAGTTTCTGTTTCATCTATACTTTATAGTTTCATTTATAGTTTATAGTTTCATTTATAGTTTATAGTTTCATTTATAGTTTCATTATAATTTAATTTAAAGTTTAATTTAATTTAAAATTTGATTTAATTTAAAGTTTAATTTAATTTAAAATTTGATTTAATTTAAAGTTTAATTTAATTTAAAATTTGATTTAATTTAAAGTTTAATTTAATTTAAAATTTAATTTAATTTGAAGTTTAATTTAATTTAAAGTTTAATTTAATTTAAAGTTTAATTTAATTTAAAGTTTAATTTAATTTAAAGTTTAATTTAATTTAAAGTTTAATTTAATTCAAAGTTTTATTTAATTCAAAGTTTAATTTAGTTTAAAGTTTAATTTAATTTAAAGTTTAATTTAATTTAATGTTTAATTTAATTTAATGTTTGATTTAATTTGAAGTTTAATTCAATTTAAAATTTACTTTAATCAAAAGCTCAATTTTATTTAAATTTTAATTTAATTTAAAGTTTAATTTAATCTAAACTTTAATTTAATTTAAAGTTTAATTTAATATAATGTTTAATTTAATTTGAAATCTAATTCAATTTGTAGTCCAATCGAATTTTTTGTTTAATTTAATTCATAGTTAAATTTAAATTATAGTTTAATTTAATTTATAGTTTAAATTCATTTATCGTTTAGATCAATTTATAGTTTAAATCAATTTATAGTTTAATTTACAGTTTAATTTAATTTATATTTTGATTTAATTTATATTTCAATTTAATATATAGTTTAATATAATTTATAGTTTAATATAATTTGCAGTTTAATTTAATTTATAGTTTAATTTATTTTACACTTTAATTTAATTTATTGTTTCATTCAATTTATAGTTTAATTTATAGTTTCATTTAATTTTTAGTCTAATTTAATTTATAGCTAATCTTATTTTATAGTCTAATTTAATTTATAGCTAATTTTATTTTATAGTTTAATTTTATTTACAATTTGATTCAATTTTTAGTTTCATTCGATTCATAGTCTAATTTAATTTATAGATGATTTTAAGCAATATTTTAGTTGAACTCGAGGTTTAGTTTCAGCTGTAGTTTAATTTAATTTCAAGTTTGATTTGATTTATAGCTAAATTTAGTTTGTTGTTTAATTAAAATTTATAGGTCAATTTAATCTATAGTTTAATTTAATTTTAAGGCATAGTGCAAATTGCAGTTTAACTTGACTTCTAGTTTAATTTAGTTTATAGGTTAATTTAATTTATGGGTTGGTTACATTTATAGTTTAATGACATTTATAGTTTAATTTAATTTGAAGTTTAATTTAATTCAAAGTTCAGTTTGATTTAACGTTTAATTCAATTTGAAATTTAATTTAATTTGAAATTTAATTTAATTTGAAATTTAATTTAATTTCTAATTTAATTTAATTTGAAATTTAATTTAATTTGAACTTTAATTTAATTTGAAATTTAATTTAATTTGAAATTTAATTTAATTTGGAATTTAATTTAATTTGAAATTTAATTTAATTTGAAATTCAATTTAATTTGAAATTTAATTTAATTTGTAGTTTAATCGAATTTATAGTTTTATTTTATTTATAGTTCAGTTTAAATTATAGTTTAGTTTAATTTATAGTTTAATTTCATTTACAGTTTAATTCAACTCCTGATTTAAGTCAATTTATAGTTTAATTTAAAGTTCAATTTAATAGATAGTTGAATTTAGTTTAAGGTTTAATTTAATTTATAGTTTCATTGAATTTATGGTTAAATTTAATTTATAGTTAAATTTATTTTATCATTTAATTTGATTTAAATTTTCATTCAATTTTCAGTTTGATTTGATTTACAGAATTTTTTAATCGATAAATTAGTTTAACTTAAGGTTTAATTTAAGTTGTAGTTTAATTTAATTTTTAAGCTTGATTTAATTGATAATTAAATTAAGTTTGTAGTTAGGTCGAATTAATCTATTGTTTAATTTAATTTAAGGCATAGTTTAAGTTGCAGTTTAACTTGATTTATAGTTTAATTTAGATTATAGGTTAATTTAATTCATGGTTTAATTACATTTATAGTTTAATTTTATTCAGAGTATAATTCAATTTAAAGTTTAATTTGATTCAAAGTTTAACTTAATTTAAAGTTCAACTAAATTTAAAGTTTAATTTAATTTAAAGTTTAATTTAATTTAAAGTATAATTCAATTTAAAGTTCAATTCAATTTAAAGTTTAATTTAATTTAAAGTTTAATTTAATTCAAAGCTTAATTTAATTTAAAGTTTAATTTAATTTATATTTTAAGTTAATATATAGTTCGATTCAAATTACAGTTTAATTTAATTTATAGTTTAATTCAATTTACAGTTTAATTTAATTTATAGTTTAATTCAATTTACAGTTTAATTTAATTTATAGTTTCATTTAATTTATAAATTTAATTAATTTATAGTTTCATTTAATTCCTAGTTGAATTTAATTTGTAGTTAAATTTATTTTATGGTTCAATTTGATTTAAAGTTCAATACAATTTTTAGTTTAATTTGATTTACAGATTTTTTTAATCGATAATTTAGTTTAACTTAAGGTTTAATTTAAGTTGTAGTTTAATTTAATTTCGAGTTTGATTTAATTGATAGTTAAATTTAGTTTGTAGTTTAATTTAATTTATAGTTAAATTGAGTTTGTAGTTCAATTTAATTTATAGGTCGAATTAATCTATTGTTTAATTTAATTTAAGGCATAGTTTAAGCTGCAATTTAACTTGATTTATAGTTTAATTTAGATTATAGGTTAATTTAATTCATGGTTTAATTACATTTATAGTTTAATTTAATTCAGAGTATAATTCAATTTAAAGTTTAATTTGATTCAAAGTTTAACTAAATTTAAAGTTCAACTTAATTTAAAGTTTAATTTAATTTAAAGTTTAAATTAATTTAAAGTTCAATTCAATTTTAAATTTAATTTAATTTAAAGTTTAATTTAATTAAAAGTTTAATTTGGTTAAAAGTTTAATTCAATTTGAAGTTTAATTTGATTTAATGTACAATTTAATTTGAAATTTAATTTAATTTATAGTTTAATTCAATTTATAGCTCAAATTATATTTGATGTTTAATTCTACAGTCTAATTTAATTTAAAGTTTGAAGTTTCTGTTTCATCTAAACTTTATAGTTTCATTTATAGTCTAAAGTTTTGTTTCAGTTGTAGCTGATGGTTTTATTTATGGTTTATAGTTTAATTTAGTTTAAAATTTGATTCAATTTTCAGTTTCATTTGATTAATAGTTTAATTTAATTTATAGATTATTTTAATCGATATTTTAGTTGAACTCAAGGTTTAATTTTTTAAGTTTGATTTAATTTATAGTTAAATTTAGTTTGTAGTTTAATTTAATATATAGATCAATTTAATATATAGTTTAATTTAATTTAAGGTATAGTTTAAGTTGCAGTTTGACTTGATTTATAGTTTAATTTAGTTTATAGGTTGATTTAATTTATGGTTTAATTACATTTATAGTTCAATTTTATATAAAGTTTAATTTGATTTAAAGTTTAATTTGATTTAATGTTTAATTTAATTTGAAATTCAATTTGAAATTCAAAATTCAAATTCAATTTAAAATTCAAAATTCAATTTCAATTTAAAATTCAAAATTCAATTTCAATTTAAAATTCAATTTAAAATTCAATTTAAAATTCAAAATTCAAAATTCAATTTGGAATTCAAAATTCAATTTGAAATTCAAAATTCAATTTAAAATTCAGTTCAAAATTCAATTGAAAACTTAATCACATCACAAAATTTTCTGTGTTTTCAAGAAAAGACAATGATTTTTTCATTTAAGGAAGTGGGAATGGTATATATGATATCAAACAGTACTTGCCTTCCATATTCCTAATATTTACATACATTTCGAGAATTACTATATTACAGTATGCCCAAAATTGTAATCTCCCTTACCACATTCATAACCATTGTTGCCAGAAGAAAACCCTGGCCTGCAAGTGCAAGTGACATTGCAAATGCGGCGCCAGTCGTACGTGCAATCGGCGTGCGGGCTACAGGGTCTTTTGTCGCAGAATGGTTCCACACTGACCGGCACTGTTTCCACAGCATTGGGTCCCACAATTTCGGGCCATTTGACCGAAGGACAAATCAACGGCGGTGGTATTTCTGTAACGCCAGGTGGTGGGCGGCATACGAATGAACCAACTGTGTTTTCGCAGGTGTAGCCCGGCTTGCAGGGTTCGAAAGTGACGTTGCCGTACTTGCGACCCGATTTCATATAGTCGCATTCTTGGATATCTGGATTGAAATTTGGGTGTTCATGGTTACCAATGCATATCGGCATACCAATGGAACCATGTCAGAAGGTCTACATTGAGGAAACGGGACAAACATTGAAGACAAGAAGAGCTAAAATGCCCTGAAGAATCAAAAGGGAGAAGGAAGTGAGATCATGACCTGACAATTGAGCGCTGGACAATTGAGCACCGACAATTGAGCGCCAGACAACTGAGCGCCGACAACTGAGCGCCGTGGCTTAGGCTTAAGCTTATGTTTATGCTTAGGCTTAGGCTTAGGCTTAGGCTTAGGCTTAGGCTTAGGCTTAGGCTTAGGCTTAGGCTTAGGCTTAGGCTTAGGCTTAGGCTTATGCTTAGGCTTAGGCTTAGGCTTAGGCTTAGGCTTAGGCTTAGGCTTAGGCTTAGGCTTAGGCTTAGGCTTAGGCTTAGGCTTAGGCTTAGGCTTAGGCTTAGGCTTAGGCTTAGGCTTAGGCTTAGGCTTAGGCTTAGGCTTAGGCTTAGGCTTAGGCTTAGGCTTAGGCTTAGGCTTAGGCTTAGGCTTAGGCTTAGGCTTAGGCTTAGGCTTAGGCTTAGGCTTAGGCTTAGGCTTAGGCTTAGGCTTAGGCTTAGGCTTAGGCTTAGGCTTAGGCTTAGGCTTAGGCTTAGGCTTAGGCTTAGGCTTAGGCTTAGGCTTAGGCTTAGGCCTCAGTAAATGAAAAAAACGCTGAATTATAATGCATTAAATAGTCGGTGCTCAGTTGTCGGCGCTCAAATGTCTGACGCTCAGTTGTCGGCGCTCAAATGTCTTGCGCTCAGTTGTCACAGCACTCAGTTGTCACGGTGCTCAATTGTCTGGCGCTCAGTTGTTGGCGCTCAATTGTTGGCGCTCAATTGTCGGTGCACCAAGTGAGATAGCTGAACATTGTCCGAAGTGTGGATGAGAAAAATCTGGGAGACAATGGAAATGGAAGCAGCAGACCCCAGTAATGTAGGCGTCAAAAGCATAGAAATTGGTCATATAGGGAATAGAAGTTTCATCACATGTGCTATAGGCAGGGAAAACTACCACCCTACCCACCAATGTATATAGAAAATCTAGCCATATGAAAAATGGCCCAGATGGCCTAGTGGATAGTGCTCTTGACCATCACAAACTCAAAGCTCACAGTCCAAACCCCATGCCAGTGGAAATTTAGTAAAAAGTTGTAGAAAGCCTGAGGAAGGTAGTAGGTTTACTGCCGAAATTTTGCTTATCCATATTGTTCTGTTACATACATTGTATTGTTGTGTTATATTGTGTGTTATAATTAGAGCACGGATTCTTAAGTGCAAAAAAAGTCCAAATTAAGTGCATAGTCAAGTGCAAAAAAACCTATTTTACACTAATTTTTGGCCTTAATAAATTGCAATAAGACGTTTTAATGGCAGCAAACTGTCAAGTTTAGTCGAAAAGAAACTTATTAAACATAACAATATTTATCATTCCAATATTTTCAAATGTTAAGCTTTGACGGCGATCAGACAATATTAATTTATATTGAGAAAACAAACATTTTACATTCTATGTCGTGAACAACGTTTTAAATTTAAATTCTGGATTGGAGTCAGGAACAAACCATTGAAGATCAGGATTTCGGCCAAGACTGCTTGTATATTTTCCGCGGGCAAATCTATTCAAAAAATTAGACGCATCACTGAAAATTTTCCACTGTTGATCTTTCATTAAACCTTATTTTTCAAGTTTTTAACTATGTTTCTTCGAGTTATTAACTAAAAACGTTTTTAACTCTCAAAAAGTTAAAAATAGTTGAAAAGTTTTTAACTTAAAAAAAGGTTTTTAGCTTTAAAAAAGTTAAAACTAGTTAAAAAGTTAAAAATAGTTGAAAAGTTTTTAACTTTTTAACTTTTTTTAACCATGTTTTTTCAAGTTTTTAATCAAAAACTATGGATTTAGGTGCAACTTTTACAAAAAGTTTAAGTTAAGTGCAATTAAGTGCAAGACCCCCAAATGAAGTGCAATTAAGTGCTGTTAATTAGCATTCTTTTGCATCAGACACCATGGATAATTGCATTTCTAAGCATGGGAAGTATATTCCATCAAAACAAAAGAATAAGTGCAGCACTTAAAAATCCGTGCTCTAGTTATAATGAAGCATTTCAGCATTTTTATGTGGTTGTACAGACCGAAAAGCAGAAAGCGAAAATGAGCTATTACAATCATCTGCAACAAACATTCAAAACAATAGTTCATGGTTACTGTAGTCTCGGTTTCAGAAATACTGACCTTGACAAGGTTCGTCGGTCATAGCGCAGCCGCTGAAGCCTGGCTTGCACCATACTTGTTCGGGAACGCGAGCATAAACTTGATATTTCCAAATGCTGAACGCTTTGGCCGAACAATGAACGGCTTTCAGATTTTTGATCATCTTGTAAGCTTCATTTTCCGGGGTGCACATTGAATCTTTGGGCATTGTGTATTGGGTGCAGTCGAATTCGTAATAGGTTAATTGATTGTGCACTTTCGGTATACACATGCAACGTTGTTTGCAGCCTTGGGTCATGAACGCTTGCTGAAAAAAATCAAACTAATCAGATCTTGGTGACAGGATCAGTCTAGTCCAATTGCAAGTCTTAGTCTAATAACCATGAACTTTCAGTTCAATATTCATTACAGGTGGCAGCCAGCAACAAACATCCATCAAGTGCAGACAATTTTATATGACAATGGAGTGCCGCAGAAAGAAGGAAAAATGATGATGAAATCATTCTCGTTTTTGCTATATTTTGCTCTTCTACCTGAACTTACTCTATTGGTTTACGTAAACTTAATGATATTTGTTGTAGTGTGTTTCGGCCGATTTCGTCATTTTTTGTCGTTCCGCGCATGAGGCCCGCAAGTACCAAGTGGAGTGAGCGACGCAGACCATCGACAGTCGTCTTACTGTAGCATGCGCTGGCTCTCTCCATGTGCATTATTCTTGTGTGTTTTTATAACGTATGTTCCCATTAGTTATATGCCCTACTCGTCGCCTCCCTGCACGCTCGTCTTTATTTGCCTTTTTCCCAGTGCCTGGGAGTGAATTGTTTGTTATTCTCACCCCATCGCGTTTGTAAGCAAGTGTTTTTTCATTGCATAAGTAGAATTGAAGAAAGGGATTTATTTTCTTGTATTCGTTTAATTCGGGAGACAATTAAGGAAGTATCTTCTCCTTGATTGCTAGGGTTATTATCATCGCGTTTAAGTACAATTAATTAAGCTAATCGGGTAAGGATGGGCGTGGGAAATACATACATTAAGGATGAATCCTGGGATCGCAATCCTGCCTGAGACTCAAAGCCCCGACTTATTTGCAAATACAACATAATCCCTCACTATAATTTTGTTTATCAGTTAAAATTTTTGGATTTGTCAGAGTCGGGGTGAGTGTAACCATCCCAAACAAGGCTCCTTGAAAACTGCTGGGTTCAGAATTCATGAATTGACTGAAACATCAATCTTATGGCAGTAGTTATACAGGGCCCGTACAGGGGGTAGACAAAAGATACCCATGTACAAAGCATAGGCATGAAAGTATACCACCTCAACTGTGCGAGATGATACAGGGGATGTAGAAAGTTTAACCAATGATCCAAATTCATATAACATGTGGTGTGATACAGTGCGTGTAGAAAGTACGCATGAAGCTTTAATGCATAAAATTTGGCTTCCTTGTAGATTGTATGTCCAGAGCTACTATGCGTGAAATTCAACCTCAATGTAGAAACAATGCCTATGCCAACTTGGATGTTAAAATTGATGACGCAATGTGCCCCTAACAAATTTTAATGTGATTTTAATGTGTCCCAAAAACAACGCTTAAGCAAAGGGAATCATCAAAAAATGTGTCCTGGATATGTGGTAAAAAATGAGTGAAACCATTAGATCATTAGATTTTGAGCATCACATTGGGGGATATTGTATGATCAAGTTTAAATTCTGAGTCAATCGAGGTGTATTTTCTACATTGTAGTCGAATTTTACCTGTTAAAGCTTTGGGGCGTACTTTCTACGTTGAAGTCAAGTTTTACACATTAAAGCTTCAGGCATACTACCTCGACATTTAATGAAATTTATCGACTATACTTTCTACACCCATTGTATTGCCAAGCATGCTATGTGACTTTGGATCATCAGCTATACTTTCAACACCCTGGCATTGTCTCGCACGGCTAAGGCAGTATACTTTGATGCCTATATTTTGTACATGGATATCTTTTGTCTACACCATGTATGTTGTAGTGTGTATCCACCGGTTTTCTCATATTTTGTCAATCCGCGCATGAGGCCCGCAAGTACCAAGTGGAGCGAGCAACGCGAACCATCAACAGTCGTCTTACTGTAGCACACATCGGTATGCATGCACTAGCTCTCTCATTGTGCATTATTATTGTGTGTTTTTATAACGTAAGCCCCATTGGTTATATTTCGTACTCAATCATTTGTATTCTCGCCCCATCCTATTTGTAAGTAAGTGTTTTTTCATTACGTAGATAAAATTCGAAAGGTCTTTCCTTTCCCGTTTGTATTTAATTTGGGAGACAATTAAGGAAGCATCTTTTTCCTTGATTGGTGGGAATATTTGTGTCGGGTTTAAGTACAATTAATTATATTAATTAGGTAAGCGTGGGCGTGGGAAATACGTACATTAAGGACGAACCCTGGGATCCCAATCCTGCCTGAACTCAAAGCCCAAAGCCCCGACATATTTTCAAATACAACATGTGCAGGCCCCTAAAATTACTTATGGCTAGAATGTTGTATGTTACAATACAACAGGAATCTACGAGGTCTGCTTTGGTCTAGTCAAGGAGTGGTTCTAACTGTACACATACACACCTGAGTATAGTTTCTCCCTCTAGGCAAAGGAAATACCTGCACAACAATCAGATATTATGTCAAAAAGTCCAACCAACTTTTGATACTGTTGTATGGTAACATATACAACATTCCACCCATAGGATTGATGATTCAGCTAATCCACGGGGCCCAAATCCAGCCATTTTTGTTGAACCCTGGTCACGATGGTCACACCTACGCCGACATTGGCCAGTGGTAGGACAGCTTCGGCATGACCCAGAATCCCTTCAACACTACTAGAAAACCATCCATTTGTTAATTTGGGTTAGCTTCTCAAACCTTTCACTTTAGAAACTGGATCCAGAATTCTAATTACAATCAACCTAAGTTGAAACTGAGATCCTTATTTCAACTTCTCTCAACTTACATACTAACTGTTAACTTCACTGGTACAGAGCTTACCCCCCCCTAACTTATTTCCCAATATTAATTTATTTTTCAAATATAGCACACGCTCACCCTTGTCAAAATGAGGTACCAATTTGTTCTATAAACTGTTGTAGCGCATTGGCAACTTTTCGAATGGACGCAGTGCGCTTTGTCTTGCGAATGTTCTAGCAAATTGTTCTGACAATAGCACGCTGAACCTAGAATAGCCTTCAATCGGAGGTTGCGCGCCGGTGCTCGACATCCTTTGTAGTCAGATTTGCCCATCATTTCCGTGGTGGCGTTCGATTGGAAGTTAGCTTTGCAAAGTAGTGGATCGGCCATGGTTCGATCGAGATCTGTGAAGGTGATAGAAGTTTGATTTGGAGTTTGGACATTGTCTGGCCTAATTAAGTCAAGGAATGTTCCCGTTTGATGCATGGTGTGACAATACGCAAAGAGTGTGATGATGCATTTTCCTCTGAAACTGTTAACCTGATATTACGCATCCAAGTCACAAACCCAGATATTGATTTTTGTGACAGGCACTGTATGCAGAGCTATGCAGTCAGTCATTGAGCAGCTACCACCATGTGTGCGAGAAATGTCAACTGGTGACAGTACAAGGGGGCCTATTGCCCACTCATTAGGGGGATGTTGACAAAGTGGTGGAAATGCAGGTTAGAGTGTTGGGGATGTGCTCATGGTAGCAGTGTTCCAAAATTGATCATTTGGGTTAACAAACAATTTGGCCAAAAGGCATATGATTTTATCATTTTGATAATTTGTTATCATCTGGTGTGCATCACTCTGATGATAGGTAGTAGGTATACTACAGAAACATCGCTCACCACTGTATTATTGTGTGTTATATTGTGTCATTCTAATAAAGGTTTTTCACATTTTTATGCGCTTGTAAGGCCCAGCAATTAATTCTTAGCACTAGAATATTTACGTATTGCTATTCATTATTATTACTATGTATACCTTGCCCCACTGAGGGCAAGTAGATACTGTGAGTTGGAACCATTACCACACCATGACAGCCCTCAACCTCATTTGGACATTTGTCTTAGCCTGCAGCAAGTATTTGACGCAAGCCTAATTGCTTTTCAATTGCAAGCTTGTGTCCAGTTCAGGGTCAGCAAGCTCAGGTTAGGCTGCGACTAAAGCTTGCATTTAGTCTACTGGAGAACTGTTGCACTGTACTAGCCTTTACTAACAGGAAGCTATCTTGAGTGACCTACAGTAATCAGCCATGTACAAGCCAATAGCATTTTCATTTTTTTTTAAGTTTTTTGTTTTTTGACCTAAGTTTTTTGACCTAAGCAGAGACCTGAAGATAACAACAGTCTTGGAACTCTGAGTACCAAAGTTAACATTTAAAACACAGTTCTCATTGCCTCTGAGCTCACTGGTCATCAGAAGTTCTGAACTGTAACTGGTTGTGAGCATGATAGGATGAATTTTACCACTGTAAAGGGCCTACTATAACTCGCCGCATAGTGCTGTATGGTGCCACATTGAGCTGCTATACTTTGCCGCATACGCCATATGGTGCCATGCAGTGCGGTATCATGCATGATCAGTAGCTGCTATACTTACATGCCCGGTGTGGGGCTGTGTGGCGCCCTATAACGCATGATAAGTAGCTGCTATGCTTACGTGCCATACAGCACTGTAGGGCGCCCTACAGCAGTGTATGGCACTGTACAATGAAGTATAGTAGGCCCTTAATTCTACCTAAATATTTCCCCCTGTAAAGGTTAGAATTTGTTGAATGGTGATTAGGTGCCCTATTCTCTACAGTAACCAATGTCCCATCCCAGTATCTATAAATTTTTCACACATTTCACACTTACAGCAATATGGAACCTTCTGCCAATTTGTTAAATACTTTCTATGTTCGTGAAATATTTTAGCTATGATCGATTGTATCAACGGGCACCAGTGCAGATTCTTTTTGTAAAGATCGCTGTAGCACTTGTGGGACAGAACCTTACATTCTGGGCAAAATTTGAGCACGTTTGGATCGCAAAGGTATTTACAGCTAATAATTGGAGAAAAAATTAATTGCGTTTTTACGCGTGCAGGATGACCATTTAGCTCACTAGGCGTTTCCAGCACCACTGAGGCAAGGCACCGGGGCATTAATGTTTACGTAGTCGATGGAATAGTCGTTGCAGATGGGGATGTTCAAACTGTAAGCTGCACCTGTGTTCATGCGTATCAATTCCTAGAAAATGGGCAATTAAGGTAAAACAAATGAAAAGTTTTGCAATTATGTGGTGTGCCCAAATCCATGCGGATGGTGTGTCAGAAAAATAATGCTTGGTGAGGGGCTTGAACCTTGGACCTTCTGCATACAAAGCAGACACACTGTGCTAATTGAGCCATGCGGATGGTTTGGAAATTGTGATTGTAGTAGTGGTGGTGAATGTGGGGCATGCCGCTTAATGAACAGCGGGATGCACTATTACAACAATTAACTTTGAATATTTTTTCTGTACAATTTGTAAATGCTCCCGTTAAACTTGTCTTTGTGTGGTTGGCTTTACCAAAAACTTTTTGAAATTTTGAAAAAAATTCAATTTTTGTATTAATTTTCAAATTTTGGAAGCCAACAGAAATATTAAGAAATTCAGTGTAGGGATGATGGAAATGATGACAATAATCTCATTTTTCTGGATAATTTTGAGGAGATGCATGATTGATGCTAAGGATTATGTGGCACTTATTTGGTAAAATAATATTTTTCAAATTTTTTGCAGGTACACCTACCCATTTTCCTATAGCTGGAAAGGCAGGCTCTACAGGACTATACGGTCATATAAGTGCCCACCTTACATGAGAGGTGTGCTTCAGGTGCTTTTCACGGCCTAGTGGAGGCCATATTCCGCAGGCTGGTGTCTGCCTGATAAGCAGGACTTGTTCAGCTAAGCTACCTACCTCATTAATGGAATAGGCCCACCTCCTCATACACCGCACTATCGCCAACATGCTAACTGGGCTGAGTGGACCCTGGCAAGCAGCGTTCCAAGCTGGCCTACACAATTTATCTACCCTGAGAGGATGAAAGGCTGTGTTTGGCTGGGCCAGCTACCAGAAATTTAATTTCGGGTTACACGCGGAATAGAACCTGGTTCTTGAGTCTAGCAGTCAGAGGGGATAACCACTGAACCAAGGCGACCCTAAGTAATATTTTTTGCTGGAGCAGGTTTTTTGATGGTTTCACATATCTTTTACTGTATTTCAGGACACATTCCGCAATTTTTCACTAAAACCACCTGGCAACATGGATTCATGTCCCAAAACTGGTCGCGTCAGGGTCACGCTGCAGGCCCACTTACCAGTACACTTGTAGCTCTATTCACACGCTGATCGCAACGTCCACAAAGTGCGGCGTTGCTACTGGAAGCCTGGACATCGTTCACAATCAAATACACGTTTCCGTAGAGTGGTTCAATTTCCAATTCCGCTATGGGATTTTCATTGCCGGGTATTGTGAAAAAAGTTTTCTAAATTCAAAGATTCTAATTTGCGGGGTGACAACATCTTGGCCAAAAAAAAAATCTTACAGATCCTTGGCCAGTTTTCGTACCCAATCCGACCGGGTAGACGATATAGACGCCGGTACGTTCCCTGTAGGGTAGTAGTTCGGGGATTTCGGCGTTGGCGCCATGCCTTAGCGGGTAAGCGTTATAATTGTGATGCAAAAGTTTCATCATCTACAAGGAGACTTTGGCTTAAAATGGCTTACTGTAGGTATACTGATCAAAAAGTCTACTCTAGATACTCGCCCTTGGGATTACTGTAATTTCAACATATTGTTTTATTTACTGTAATATAACACATGCAAGTTACTTTCGACTACTTACTGTAAGATGTGCAGGTTCATATTATACACTTACAGTATACCTACAGTAAGCCAAAAAATCATCAACTACCCACCGTCTGTTTGCCTTTATAATTGATAACTGCCGTAACAGCGTAGTCGACCCAAGTAACGATTTTAGAATTGCGGGCCGCCGTCGGATGCGTTGATACGTTGACGTACAAGGAAAACTTGTACGTCCGTTGGGCGTCGAGGTAACCATTGTAAAGGAAGACGGGCAGGCCGCCGTGGCACGGTACGAATTTGTAATATTGATTGTCGAAAGATCGGACAAAAAGTTGGCCGACGTAGCCGCAAGTACAAGATTTTCCTGGTGGACCTGAGAAAATATTTTGGTTTACTGTAGCTTTCAGTAGAAATTTTAGATGAGTATGTAAATCTGCAGTGTAAAGTCCAGAAATGTATGCATCTTCTTCGATTTTATTGGATAACATTCGCTTTACACTGGTCCTTTTGGTTTATATGAGACTTGTTTACACTAAAGTTTGCATACATTAATGGAAAAAATAAAGCTTGAAGTCCAACCCATTTCTTTGATATTTAAATTCTCAAGATTCACAGGATTTTAGTACTCTCCTTGCCGAGAGAAAAAAATCGAAGAAAAAGAAAAAAATGAGAAAAATGAAAAAAACGAAAAAAGTAAAAAAAAAAGAGAAAAAAAATGAAAAAAGAATAAAAATAAAGAAAAAATTATAATTAAAAAACAAAAAAAACAGAAAAGAAAAAAGAAAAAAACGCAAATTCTGAAATTTTGAACTTGGTGAATTGATAATTTGGATCCTTTTTCAAATTACCACATTTTGGGCTAAAAACAAGCATTTTTGACATTTTCCTGAAAAATCCAAAAAAAAAAGTTTTTATGAATAACCAATATGTGCGTCGGATTGCCCGTGCGAAATAAGCCTCCCTCGTTTGCCGTCCCTTCTGGTAAAATCCAAGGACGCCCTCCTCCAGCAAACCGTGACCTCAGAAATCCACTTTGAAGGGTTCCCGTAAGTTTCAGAAATCTGCCGCCCATCTTGATTTTTTTCAAGATAGCATCTTGATTTTTTTTTTCTTTATCGGATCTTGATTTTTTTCAGGATGTTATCTTAATTTTTTTAAGATGTTATCTTGATTTTTTTTTCAATATTAACTTGAAAACATGTGATGCATTCGAAAAAATTGTGATGCACTTGAAAAAAGTCGAACATCGAGAAAGTCCTCACATTTTAATTCTTTTGTGATGCATCTTGAAATTTGGGAAGCATCTTGAAATTTTTGCGATGCATCTTGAAAAAATGTTGTGCACCAAATAATACTGCTCACAGCATCAGAGACTACCTTGTTGCGCCAAGTAAGGGATGGATGTTGTATGGAAACCCAAAATTCTACTCATGACATTGATGTTTCTGCCAATCCACGAGTTCCGAACCCAGCCATTTTTGTTGAGCCCTGCTGCGGATGGTCATGTTGTAGTGGTGCATCTGGCTAATCATTACGGGCCATGCCCCGCACTCACCACCACCACTACAACCACTATTTTGGAACCATTCACATGGCTCGGTTAGCGCAGTTGGTAGTGCATCTGCCTTGTATGCAGAAGGTCGAAGGTTCGAGCCCCTCACCAAGCATTATTTTTCTGACGCGCCTGCCACATGGATTTGGGCATATGACATTGGTGACCGTACCAGGGGCCCTTCCTCCTCGAAGGGGGGAGGGGTGTTGTAGTGGTGCGTCTGGCTAATCATTACGTGCCATGCCCTGCACTCACCACCACCACTACAATCACAATTTCTGAACCATCCACGTGGCTCGGTTAGCGCAGTTGGTAGCACGTCTGCAGAAGGTCGAGGGTTCAAGCCCCTCACCGAGCATTATTTTTCTGACGCGCTGGCCACATGGATTTGGGCATATGACATTAGTGACCGTACCAGGGGCCCTTCCTCCTCCAAGGGGGGAGGGGTGTTGTAGTGGTGTGTCTGGATAATCATTATGTGGCATGGCTCGCACTCACCACCACTACTACAACCACAATTTCGGAACCATCCACGTGGCTTGGTTAGCGCAGTTGGTAGTGCGTCTGCCTTGTATGCAGAAGGTCGAAGGTTCGAGCCCCTCACCAAGCTTTATTTTTCTGATGTGCCGGCTACATGGATTTGGACATATGACATTGGTGACCGTACCAGGAGCCCTTCCTCCTCAAAGGGGGAGGGGTGTTGTAGTGGTGAGTCTAGCTAATGATTACGCGCCATGCCCCGCACTCACCACCACCACTACAACCACAATTTTGGAACCATCCATGTGGCTCAGTTAGCGCAGTTGGTAGCACGTCTGCAGAAGGTCGAGGGTTCAAGCCCCTCACCGAGCATTATTTTTCTGATGTGCCGGCCACATGGATTTAGGCATATGACATTGGTGACCGTACCAGGAGCCCTTCCTCCTGGAAGGGGGAGGGGTGTTGTAGTGGTGCGTCTAGCTAATCATTACGCGCCATGCCCTGCACTCACCACCACCACTACAATCACAATTTCCAAACCATCCACGTGGCTCAGTTAGCACAGTTGGTAGCACGTCTGCAGAAGGTCGAGGGTTCGAGCCCCTCACCAACCATTATTTTTCTGACGCACTGGCCACAGGGATTTGGGCATATGACAGTGGTGACCATACCAGGAGCCCTTCCTCCTCGAAGGGGGGAGGGGTGTTGTAGTGGTGCATCTGGCTAATCATTATGTGCCATGCCCCGCACTCACCAGCACTACTACAACCACAATTTTGGAACTATCCATGTGGCTCAGTTAGCGCAGTTGGTAGTGCGTCTGTCTTGTATGCAGAAGGTCGAAGGTTCGGGCCCCTCACTGAGCATTATTTTTCTGATGCACCGGCCACATGGATTTGGGCATATGACATTGGTGACCATACGAGGAGCCCTTCCTCCTGAAAGGGGGGAGGGGTGTTGTAGTGGTGCGTCTGGCTAATCAGTACGTGCCATGCCCTGCACTCACTGACACCACTACAACCATAATTTCTGAACCATCCAAGTGGCTTGGTTAGCGCAGTTGGTAGTGCGTCTGCCTTGTATGCAGAAGGTCGAAGGTTCGAGCCCCTCACCAAGCATTATTTTTCTGATGTGCCAGCCACATGGATTTGGGCATATGACATTGGTGACCATACCAGGAGCCCTTCCTCCTCGAAGGGGGGAGGGGTGTTGTAGTGGTGAGTTTTGCTAACCATTACGCACCATGCCCTGCACTCACCACCACCACTACAATCACAATTTCCGAACCATCAACGTGGCTCAGTTAGCACAGTTGGTAGCACATCTGCAGAGGGTCGAGGGTTCAAGCCCCTCACCAAGCATTTTTTTCTGACGCACTGGCTACGTGGATTTGGGCATATAACATTGGTGACCATACCAGGGGCCCTTCCTCCTCGAAGGGGGGAGGGGTGTTTAGTGGTGAGTTTTGCTAATCATTACATGCCATGCCCTGCACTCACCTCCACCACTAGAACCACAATTTCCGAACCATCCACGTGGTTTGGTTAGCGCAGTTGGTAGTGCCTCTGCCTTGTACGCAGAAGGTCGAGGGTTCGAGCCCCTCACCGAGCATTATTTTTCTGACGTGCCAACTACTTGGATTCGGGCATACGACAGTCACACGTATACCGACATCAGCCAGCACCATGCAGGAATCCCTTCAACACATTTTTCTCATATTTTATCATACTTACCAGCATATGACTTTTGACCATTGACCATCAATTTTAATGATGTTAACGATAGTATAAAAAATAGGCACAGTTTTAGCGATTTGCGCATCATTTTCACGAGCTCATTCGTCGGATATTACAAGAACGAGCTCAATTTTATACAGTTTTCCTGAAATAAATACGCTGCCGCCAACAGGAAAATAGTCAGTTTTTCACGAATGAACGAACAAAATAAGCGAGAAAATATCGATACGGGCGAAAATTCTGTAAATCTATTGACGATTCCTATATATTATATCAAAACATATACAAGCGATCGGTTGTGAAAAAATGACGGAATCGTCAAAAAGCAAAATATAGACGCCCCGAATACAACAAAGATGAAAATTATATTTGAGCAGCGTCATATACAAAAATCAAGTGCCCCGAAAAAATGCGCAGTTTCGCTCGAACGGTTCAACGATTTTGGTGAATAGAGAAGACGTTTAGTTTTCAGGGTGGAAGAATTCTGACAAAAAAATTTCATATGAACATATTTAAATTTATTCGATGAAAGAATAAGCAAAGAAAAAAAAATTTTCTGGTCGTTCATTTGGAGAGAGAAAAAAAAATTTTTTTTTTTTACGACCCAAAGATTTTAAAATTTTAGATTGAAAAAATTCTATATTCAAAGGATCATTTCACTTAAGGACTAGAGAAAGAAAAAAAAATCACAGGAAGTAGTGCCGGTGCTCAGACATAAATCATTCTGAGGTCAAATGACAGATGTTGTGCCATTTGATTTGAAATAAGACACGGCCTGTCTCCTTCTTCTCCTGACCTAAATCCAGCATCACAGAGTCTGTTGTAGTGTGTTCTCCGCATTGTCCATTTTGAGGAGACGCCTGCAGGTAGGTCTTTGATTAAGTGTAGCGGGCCATTCCAGGCTGTTTACTGTAAGTAGCAGATTTGGTAGGTGTGGGTGTGAGCTCTTTTTCATTATTATTATTGTTAGTCATGTGATTCACAAGACTGCATCGTTTCGGAGTTCAAAGTTGTTCGAAGATTCACAACATTGAAGATTACACTCACAGCAAGTTTGTGATAAAGTTAGTTGCTGTTTTGTTTGTCTTAGTGAGCAGTTAGTTTTTTGTGAGGCTCTGTGCATTGCTAGTAAAACGAAAACCAAACGTGTGGTCTAGGTTGAGTCAAACTAGTTTGTGTATTCTGGTTCCACTCCTAGAAGGATAAGCTAGTGCATTCCAAGCCCCAGCATCCAAAAACCTCGAATGATTAAGGGATGTTCCGTGGATAAATTGACATAGCACTCTATGCATGCCCATCAATCTCCTGCATATGATCATTATTGCGTAATTTCCATTTGACACTCTGTGTGTCCCAACTCTTCTGTGTTCTGCATACACCTAAACGATACGATCTACAGCGTTCCGCATGCTTCTATCTCCATTCCGAAAATGCACGGTATGACAGTCACCTTGTAATTTTATTTTCTCTAGCATGATACTAAACCTTTATTAGCCACGCCCATTTGCATCTTTATTGTGTACTAGTCACGATTGCGCAATTGTTCTTGGTGTAGTAAGTGTGTATATTTTAGATTAGGATTTGGGCCATCATTTGTGCATTTAAGCACTTATGCAGTCCATTTCAGCTGAGTGTCGGTCGGTAGGAAACTCGTGCCATAAGGTCGATCCCTGGCTATCTATCCTGCTGACTTCTGCTGATTATCCGACTAGGACAGGTAACGGCCCGAGGGACCAAAACCCCACCATTAATTTCAAATATAACATGTCCACTGGCTGGCATGTCTATCTCAACTTGGTTTTTGTCAAAGGCATCATCTGGGGTGAGGCAATCTGCATGACTTCTACGATTCTATGGATGCAATGTTTCTTTGGTTGTCCTCACAATCTTCAGGCCAGCAGGTTCTGTTGTAGTGTGTTTCCGCCAATTTTAGTATACTTCCTAATTTTGTGTCAATTTTGAAGAAGCACTCGCAAGCATGCTACCGACCGAACATGGCGGACCATTCCAAGGTAATTACTGTAGGTCTCAGATTCAGTAGGTGTGTGTGCGTGTGAGTTTTTCATTCAGTATATTAGCCACTGCTCCCCATGCCTTTAGTTTTGTTTTCGTCTGCATTGCAGTTTCTGTATTGATCATGCCCACTGTTGGGTTTCTTTTATTGCTATCACATTGCTGTCTGTGCTCTATCCTCATCACTTTGCATCACATGGCCATACCACTGGAGCCTAACTGGGTGCATTTTCTCAGTGACTGTGAATATCTTCGTTGGGTGCATGATTAAACCTTGTAATGCTGAGAAGCAATGAAGCATCCTGATCTCCAAGATGCAAAGGATTTGCTCATGTTTGGTTGTCACTGGCCAAGATTCTGCCCCATAGAGGGTGATCGGGCGGGCTATGCCCATGCCGCATTCACACAGGCTCTGGCATCTGGAATGGTATCTCTGTTGTTGCATATAATAGAGCCAAGGTACTTGAATTGTGTCATTTTCTTGAGGTCATCTCTGCTGATTTCGATGGTTCCTTCCGTTTTGGAAGCCTCACTCCATATACTCAGTCTTCTTGACGTTGAGGTGCCTTTCATTCTCATCCAATCTGGCACTTCACTGGTTCGTTTGGCATTGAAGTTCCTGATGGTCTACCTTTGCCAGGAAGACATCGTCGGCATAAATCAATGATAGGATGTGTGGGGCTTGGAGGTCGTTTGTGGCTGCACCCGTGCAAAGGATAAAGAGTGCGGGTGATAGGGCCGATCCTTAATGTACACCAATATTGTTGGCAAAGGGTGGTGATAGGCCAGCTGGTCATCAGACAGCATTGGTAACATTGTGGTAGAGCAGCTTGATCCGCTGGAAATAGCTTTCAGGGATATTGTGTAAATGGAGGGCATGCCTTATAAGCTTATGCGTGTTGAAATGAGACTTGTGTTAGACTGAGAAATATAATAAATGGATTGGTATCAAAAGTTAACCTAATTAGTCACTCGCTAATTCACCTGATCAGGCCGACACCTTAGGTAGAATAAGTTCGCAAAGTTCAAATTCAACAAAGATCACCCACTTTCGTTCCGAGGAACTGCAGAAGATCAAATAACTCTCTGAGCTCAAGTAACTTCAAATCAAGGGCGAACCGAGAAATCAGGCCGAGAATTGAGTCGCAAATGTAGACTTGCACGCTGGGTGGCTATCCAGAAATCCCAGGTCTAACCTGCCTTCCATCTGCTGCAAGGTCCTAAACAATGGTCCGGACGGGGTGATAAACTCCACAATCACAATAATAATAAAATTATAAATAATGGCTGTCAGGCCGCCGATTTTCACTTCAATAAAAAAACAAATAAAAGAAGGACCAAAAACATAAACAACCTGCACTTTTATGCACAGTGTCTATGCAAATCCGCATCGACACAAGTTGTGTCGACTTTGGCTATTTCTTTGCAACCTGGAGATAGACCATGTTCATTCCCGACATGCTGAAGATGGTCAAACATGCAACTTGTTGCACAGTCTGTAACATGGACATATCCCCATCTTGTGTTAGATGTTGCATGGAACAGTGTGTGGCTATATGCAGATGTTGTAGTGTGTTTCCGCCAATTTTAGGATTTTTATAATAGTTTGTCAATTCGCCAAAGGTATGAATTGGACCAGGCCAAGTGGACCAATTTGAAGCATCTTACTGTAGCCCACACTTGGTACGTGTGCAGCTGAGCTCTCTCATTATTATTGTTGTTATATATTTTTCATTAGTCAGCATCTCCGTGCCTTTTCATTGTTTATCAGCATGCGGGACATTTCCTGTATTAACTCTGCCCTCTGCACAATATTTTATATTTGGTTATGTAAGTTGTTTTCTGTCAGGTAAAATTTATAGGAAAAACTTATCCTCTCTAGGTTTTAAGCATTGGGAATTCAAATTAGGAAACCAAAGGTTTTCTATTTTGGATTATTTTATTGTGGGATTTAAATACCTTAAGAGTTAAGTTAAGTGAAGTTAAGTTTAGTTAAGTTAAGTGAAACAGTGATCTTGCGTCAGTGAAGATCATTCATTAGATACTGCTTGGAGCCCAATTCAGAAGTGTGATCGTAGAATATCATCAATTAAATTCTAGGAATTGGTGACAATCCCTGATTCTCACTGATTGCGGTCGACAAAAATCCTCAGATTTTTTCACTTTGGGCTTTATACAAATTGATCATTCATTCCTTTGGATAGCCAAATGTCGCTGATTAATGCTGATTAAATCCTAGAATTCCACGTCAGTTACCATTTGTCATCAACTGTGGCTAATTTTCTCGAACTGTTGTCAATTGTCATTGACTCTGGCCAATTGATGCTGATTGAATCCTAGGAATCAGTGACAGACCCGGATCCTGGCCATATGTCACTGATTGTTGCCCACTGTTGCCAATTGTCACTCATTGAATCCTAGGAACTGGCGACAGTTGCCGACTGTGCACAACTGTCACTGATTTTCACCAACTGGCGCTGATTGCTGCTGACTGTTGCTGATTGTCACTGACTCTTGCTCATTATCAGCAACTGTTGCTGATTGTTGCTGACTGTCACTGATTGTCGCCCACTGTCAACAATGGTCATTGATTACATCCTAGGAATCAGCGACAGTCGCTGATTTTCACTCACTGTTACTGATTGTTGCTGACTGTCACTGATTATCACTGACTCTCACTCATTGTCTCTGATTGTCACTGACCAAAACCAATTCTCACCAACTGTTGCTGATTGTTGCTGACTGTCACTGATTGTCGCTGACTGTCACTGATTGTCACTGACTCTCACTCATTCTCTCTGATTGTCACCGACTGAAACCAATTCTCCCCAACTGTTGCTGACTGTCATTGATTGTCACTTACTGTCCCTCATTGTCTCCTATATTCACTAACTGAAACCAGTTTTCGTCAACTGTTGCTGAATGTCACTGACTGTCACTGATTGTCCCTGACTGTCACTGATTGTCACTGACTCTTGCTCATTGTCTCTGATTGTCACTGACTGAAACCAATTTTCACCAACTGTTGCTGATTGTCACTGACTGTCGCTCATTGTCTCTGATTGTCACCTACTGAAACCAATTTTCGCCAACTGTTGCTGATTTTCACTGACTGTTGCTGATTGACGCTGACTGTCATTGATTGTCACTTACTGTCGCTCATTGTCTCTGATTGTCACCAACTGAAACCAATTTTCGCCAACTGTTCCTGATTGTTGCTGACTGCTGCTGATTGTCACTGACTGTCACTGGCTGTCACTAATTGTCACTGACTGTCGCTCATTGTCTCTCATTGTCATGGACAGAAACCGATTCTCACCAACTGTTGCTGATTGTCGCTGACTGTCACTGATTGTCACTGACTCTCGTTCATTGTCTCTGATTGTCACTGACTGAAACCATTCCTTCCCAACTGTTGCTGATTGTCACTGACTGTCACTGATTGTCACTGACTGTCACTAATTGTCACTTACTGTCACTTATTGTCTCTGATTGTCACTGATTGTCACTTTCTGTCACTCATTGTCTCTGATTGTCACCAACTGAAACCAATTTTCGCCGACTGTTGCTGATTGTGACTGACTGTCACTGATTGTCGCTGACTGTCACTGATTGTCCATGACTATCACTGGTTTTCACCAACTGTTGCTTATTGTTGCTGACTGTCACTGATAGTCACTGACTGTCACTGATTGTCACTGACTGTCACTGATGGTCGCTGACTGTCACCAACTGAAACCAATTTTCGCCAACTGTTGCTGATTGTCACTGACTGTCACTGATTGTCATTGACTGTCTCTGATTGTTACTGACTGAAACCAGTTTTTGCCAACTGTTGCTGATTGTTGCTGACTGTCTTGTATTGTCATAGACTCTTACCCATTGTAGTGGATTTTTGCCAACTGTCACTGACTGTAGCCCACTGTCAGCAATTGTCGCTGATTAAATCCTAGATATCCGCTAAAATCACTGATCATCACTGATTGTAGCTGACTGTCGCTGATTGTTGCTGACTGTCACCAACTGTCATCTACAGTCACTGACTGTCACTGATTGTCACCGATTTTCAGCCACTAAAATCCTAGGATTTTTCACTTCTGAACCTCTCAATTGGGCTTAAACTGGATGCCAGGAAAAAGTCCTGATATGCCATTCTGGTGTATTAATCTATCCATAATTTGAAATGGTAGCAGTTGCCAGTGTTTAAGGAATTTCTTCCTCAATTGTCCATATGAACCTGATCATACTGAAAGTTTCGGTTAGTACAGTAAGAAGTCCCATAGGAATTAATCTTGCTAATCCTAGAATCCTTGGTTATATATGAACTGAGAAAAAATCCAGTTCTACTGTACTAATCTGTTCATATTTTTGCAGCTTAAGTTCTATTGAACCCATACAGTATTTGAAAAATTTGTTTGTGGTTTTACATTCTGTGTTCGTTTTTCCAAAGCTTCTGTTACTACAGTAAACAATTTGTCTGCAGGAAAGTTGCAGCATGTGTTCTATAAAATCCTTACAGTATTTAAGAAATTTTTCATAGTTTCCCATGTGATCATTTTTAAAAATTTTTTTCCATGATGTGATCTTTTTGGGAGTTTCTTTTTTGCCATAAAATGAAAAGTAGGATGACTCCGATATATGCAATTTTCACCTAATGGAAAACTTTGTACTGTAGAAAAATGCTAATTTGAATCAATTTAGAAAACGCCATGTATTTTTTCCATTTCCCATTTGGTCAAATCTGTGTCAATAATTGGATGCAACTCAAGAAATTGGGACCAGGTGCGGAGAACATTTTTAGCTACCCTGTCTGCCTATCACTGACAAATCGCACTCTGGACCACAAAAAAAGACGCAAGGCATGACAACAAAGCTGAAATAAGAAGCAGTCAAGATTGGTGTCCAGATAACTGGAAATGAAGATCATGAGAATTGGATATGCTATAGCAAGGCACTCTGTGAAAATTGGCCAACAACAAATTGAGGATGTTGATAGATTCACGTACTTGGGCAGCATCTTGGGGAATGAAGGTGACGTTCACCATAATGTAGCATGTCACATGGGGAAGGCAGGAGTGGCTTAAACTGATTTGGTTAAGCCCCAAAGATCAACATAGTGACGAAAATTCGTCTACTCAACACCATTGTCCTCCCAACTGCAATTTACGTTTGCGAAATGTGGAAGCATCAACAAGCATCGTGGAAGAGGTGCCCAACAATGATGGCTGCAGTAAATCCCGCAAGTTTCATACTGGGACCACATTGTAATATGCAGCGAGAAATCCCCCATGATCATGTCCCCAAAATGAAACTTGCCATGTCACATTAAGTGGAGACCATGTCATCTTGAATAGATGCCATGTGGTGACATCTAAACTGGGACCGGGCACTAAGGTGTTGGCTTTCCCGTTGTTAGCCTAACCTGGTGAGTACTGGCTATACAAGGGACTATAGGTACTGTGGTGCTGCTCTGGTGGTTACTACCGTAGGGTAACGACAACGCCACCAGGTTAGGGGTGATCTTTATTAGTTCAGTCAGTGTGGACGATGGACAGGGGCCACCCCTGAGATGACCTGGGCAATTAGACCCCGATTGTTAATCAAAAGATCCCTTGTCACCCAACCTCAGGGACAGGGCGTTTTTGGTAAATAAGTGGGAACTGGGGAGGAGAACCCACCCAAGAGGGAATACCCTTGACTGCGCCCCTAAGCACTAATATACCCTGGAAAATACGTAGTCCGGCAGGGGAGATTGCTAGGACAAGATCAGGTGGAGAAGAGGGTCGCAAAGGACAGCTGAGCTAGGATGGGGAATTGGCTAATGCTAAGGGGAATCGGCTAGGTGGTTTGCTAAACCAAAGACCATTGTACCATTTATTCAACGAAATATCAAAGAACAATAAAGTATATGCAGACGGATGCTGATAAGAAAACAAACCAATCCAAACCAGAGCAAGACGATGGCAGAAGTCCAAACCAAGAGAAGAATGCAAGGGTCCAAAAATGGATGATAACACAGTGCAACACGCGATTATAAGCTTTTGAGCATCTACAGTAAGACTGGCGTGGCCTTCAGGACATTCAGGCCAACACCTGCAAAAGTATCTTTGCAGGGCAGGCCCCATAGGCACTTGCCCAGTTCGAATACGTTTAGCATTGGGGTCGACTTAGTGCCTGTGGAAAACATATGAACATCTTTTACAGAAATTCCTTCAGCTATTCCCTTGCGTCAGCAAGAGCCAGGCTCGATTTGTTGACTTAATGGCATGTGATGTGACTAAAATCACTGTGAGCAAGGAGCGCTCTTTGTGGAACTGACGCTAACGCCGCATACTGTAGATGAAACAAATGCATGGGTACAAAATAAAAATAACAAAATGATCAAAATAATAAATCATCAACATAAAAGGATGACGTGATGTTGCTGATTTGATCCGCGCGTGATGGAGGAATCAACCCATCTGCCCCTCAATAACATTTAGACTGAAGGCCAACTTTGATTTGCACGGCATATCTTATGACGACAGGATTCACAACTCCTGAAAGGCGCCATCACATGGACACTGCTGCAAGGAAGAATGCTCTCAGAGCACATGGGGACAGACCTTCATAGAGGATCTGCAGGCGCTTGGTATATCATGCACAGAGGCTGGTATTGCTGCATTGAACCGAACCCAGTGGAGGATGTCATATAGGAAAAAATAATTAGATGATTTATCGTGCGTTGTTTTCAAAAGAGATGTACGGAACGTAGAAGAGCGTGGGGAACGCTGTAGACAGAACACTCGGAGTGTTAGATGAATTTAACGCAACGATAATTGTAGCAGGAGATTGACGGGCTTGTAGAGAGCGCTATGTCAATTTATCCAGGGATCTTCGCTCAGGTTGTCAAAGGTGTTCAGATGCCGAAATTCTGACTGTGCTGACTTACCCAACTAGGAGTTGAACACGAATACTCAAACTATTTTCCGAATAGTTTGACTTAACCTAGATCACACGTTGGGTTTTCAATTTTCTAGCCATGCTGTAATGTACCTGCTAACGCAGTACTGTAAATATATAGCATACTGTATGTGATAGTCATTTATTAAATATTAATTCATTTCCATAATTTATCGTCTCAATGGTGTCTGGGATTCACACCCAAACATTCCTGTAAAATTACGTGAAGTACTTTATTTTGATCCCTTCACACCCCAGTAGCCCAATTAAGACGCCCCAATTAATTTGCACAAATGGCAGCTGGTCCCCTAGAACCTACACTAAACCACACATTCCACGGCTACCGTAATCCCCCATAAAAATCGTAAAGGACACTTGCACACAGTAAAATAAGTAAAAGCCCCCCAAGACAGTAGTGTCAAGTGCAACAGTAGCGAGGGCCCCACAAAACATGTGTATACAGAGAAACAGATACAGGAAGCATGCACAGAAGCACAGAGGTGTGGCCAAGCCCACCATAGGAAGCAAGCAAGACACGGAAAGCATGCCGTACTAGAAAAGCATTAAAGGGTTTTGACTAAATAATTAGCAAGAATAGTAAAGCAAGAAGCAGCGATTGGTGGAAGAAGATGGACAGAAGCAAGACCTCCTGCGACGCCCAGGGAGTGGCCAAAAACGTCGTATTTAAAGAGATGCAAAGCGCGATTTGATGATTGTTGTAATTCTCCATTTTTCGATCCCTGCGCCCCATTTGATTTGCAAGCGTTTTTATATTGCGAGCGAGCATTCCCTTTTTTCGGAAGCAGTTAAGCTGTTGTTGTAACTCTCGCCACGTTTTCCGTTTGTTGTTGTCAAGGTCTCAAAGCAGCCATCGATTATTATCCGTATCGCCCCGTATTACCCGTTCCCCCATTCCCTTGTACGCCATTTCGACCGTCCGTAATTGGATAAAGTAAAGTGCTTCACAAATATGGTTGTTACAATGCTCAGAGCCTCTAACAAAACCAACTGCTCATTAAGACAAACAAAACAACAACTAGCTTTATCACTAACTTGCTGCGATTGTAATCTTCGATGTTGTGAACCTTTGGACAACTTTGAACTACTTTGAGCTCCGAAACAATGCATTCTTGCGAATCACTTTGAAAAGCTGATGAGCTTACTGTAGTCAATCGGCGCCCTATTACAAGGACACTCACTGCCCAATCCACGAAACAGTGCCAGAGGAACTAAGTTTAAGTGATTTATGCAAAATCCACTGCATCAGTTTCGAAGACTCGGTCAAAAATTTTGATTTTGTTGCATTTTCTTTTTTTTTGTTTTTTATTCTACTTTATTTTATTTTTTTATTTATTTAATTTTTTCATCTATTTTATTTGCATTATATTCATTTTAGTTGTTTTGTGTTTTTTCAATGGTTTTTTGTTTATTTTACTTGTTTTTTGTCATTCGTTTGTTATATTATGTATGATGACAGATTGGCTACAATATTAGTGACCCTACTCTATTTTTCGAACTTGAAAAAAATAGACTGACCTGCAGCGCGTGTGCATTTTCTGGTAACGATTTTTTTTTGTATATTTCTGCACTCAGAGGTTCATCATGAAATAGATAGTGGACGTATAACATTTGAGGGTTTGTAAGCAGGTTTTTATATATAGTGCAGTTGTCTGCAAAATTGACGACGTACTGTAGTCAGATATTCTAGTTCTGTTTCCGATTTCTTCCGATTGAAAACTTTGATTTGATGCAATTCCATTCCATACATGTAACGGAGCCCCGAGGTCTGGGGGGGAGGGGGTTGGGCCACTTTTTTGGGGCCGGGGGTCACTAATTCCCAAAATTTTGGGGGGAGGGGTCTCTGAAGGAAAAAAATCGAAATTTTCACGAAAAAAGTCCGTAAAAACAGCTCAAAAAATAGTATTTGTTGTCTCAAAAATGATAAAAAATGTATTGATGGCGCGAAGCGCCGAGAAAATGAACGTTTTTGACTATTTTTTGTTCAAAAATTGACATTTTTCATCAAAAAATTGACAATTTTCCGACCAAAAGCATACCTGTACTTGGGGGGGGTTGGGGGCACTGTTTTTTTTTTCCCCAAATCGTGCTTTTTCGGGAAAAAAAATTCGGAAAGGGGAAAAAATTTTTGGGCTCTTTCCCCATTTGGGGAAGAAAATTTTGGGGATCGGATACAGAAAAGATGCATTTTGGTGCATTTTAGAATGTCATAATCTCAAAATTTTCCGGCGCTTCGCGCCGTTTATTACTTTAATAATCATTATTATGCATTACTTAGCTCAGGCGCGGCTTTTAGCACGTCTACCTTCATTTATCATATAATCTATAATAGTTTTCATCATCTTGAACATATTATCTCATGTTTTCATTGGTAATCTTCAATATTTTATCATGATATTTAATGAAGATTCGCATTTTTTCCTTTTGAGAAAGATCAGTACGTCAAGTCTCTAAGCTTTTTGATGCGATTATTTCTTTTCTAACGTAAAATCAACTCAAACGCTTCATGGAAATATCTTTCGGAATCGGAAATTTATACCCTGCATACTCATATATTTTCGACCAAGCATGAGAGTTTACAAATAAATTATACTGGTTTTAAAATTTTTCAAGTAAAATTCTAGAAATTACGACTTTTGAACACAAAATTCAAATCTAATTCTTGAAATAAATGTTCGGAAAATTGATTTTCCAGCGTCGCAGAATATCAATACCCAAAAAATTTTTCCGGCGCTTCGCGCCGGAAAGATTAACATCCATTTTGGGTTCTCACTTGTCATCATAGAGAACCTAACCATCGATTTCTCGTGTAATTCTCAAAGTCATTATGCTTTTGGATAGTTTACTTGAAAATTTGTTCCAATGCTTGTAGATTAAACTTTGAACTCGAAAATTTCAATTTTTTCCTCAATTTTAATGAATTAACGGGTCTAAAAACACCAGAAGGCTTTAAAAAGCTCAAAAACACCTAAATAAAGCGTCTGTGAGCATTTTTAAGCGAAAAAAAACGAGTTCGGGAAAATGGGGAAAAAAATTTTGACCCCTTTCCCCATTTGGGGAAAAGGCCCGGGGGAAAAAAAAAAACAGTGGTTGGGGGGGGGGACCCCCCCCCCCAACTCGGCCAACCCTATACCCAGAATCATTTCCCCCCCCCCCCAACCCCCCCCCAGTTGGGAAAAAATTAAAAAAATTTGTCAAAAAGTGTATGTTTTTTGGCCTTTTTTGGGAAAAATTTCGACTTTTTCCTACCCCCCCCCCAAATTTCGGATTTACCCCCCCCCCCCCCCAACTGGTCGGAGGTCTTACAGGTATGGGTTGGGGGTGGGGGGTTTTTTTTTATCTTTTTTTGTTCAAAAATTGAAATTTTTCACCAAATAATGACATTTTAAAGTTATTTTCTGACCAAAAGTATGGGGGTCCCTATGGCTACCATATGGCCGTAGGATTGGAAAATCCTGGGAGCTCGCCAAATGGCTGGCCATGTTGGCGACGATTTCTAGCCGAGTGTTCCTATCAGACATGCACGGCAATAATTTTCCAGGGGGGAAGGTCCCTTGGACCTTTTGTCCAAGGGGCTAGGGGGGGGGGTGTGGGCGTAAGCTTGTTTTTCATACAAAATATGCTCAAAAAATCAGCGAAAAAGCTGTCTTGAAAAAATTTCAAGGGGTGTTTGACAATTTTTTTAGGCCAGGGGTTGACCAGGGCCTCAGGTAAGGGGTTTACTTCCCTACCCCCTATGTGCATGTATTTGCTCCGCCCAAAATTTTGAGAATCAGTGACCCTCGGCCCTAAGAAAGTCGCCCGACCCCCACCCCCCACATACCTTGGGGCCCCGTTACGTGTATGAGGGTCAACCCCTCACCACCTACCCCTATGGCCCCCCCCCCCCAATTTATGATTTTCAATCAATTTCGACATAAACGCCGAAAATTTCCCAAAATCATTCCTTTTTCGCATGAACGTTTCAATTTTTTCCGACTAGATTTTTACTTTTTAGCCTCCTCCTCATGATCGAACCCACAGATTCGTTCTACGCAAGCAGCGAATATTTAATCGTCGAACAACACCGTCATAGTAAAGATCGGCGGAGGTTTTTCCTCTTTTCGGCGTTCGATTTCGCCTTGATCACCATTCTATGGGTGTTATTTACTGTAAGACATACCTGTACTTGGGGGGGTTGAGGGGTGGACCCCCCCCAACTTGGCCAACCCTGTACCCAAAATCGTTTATCCCCCCAACCCCCCCCCCCCCCCAGTTGGGAAAAAATTAAAAAAAATTTGCCAAAAAGTGTATGTTTTTTGGCCTTTTTTGGGAAAAATTTCGACTTTTTCCTACCCCCCCCCCCCCAAAATTTCGGATTTACCCCCCCCCCCCCCAACTGGTCGGAGGTCTTACAGGTATGCTGTAAGATAGTTTTTTTTTTTTTTGAAAAAACCATATTTATTTTTTAAAATTTTTTTTTTTTGTTTATTTTTTTTTTCTTTCTTTTAGGTGACTAAAAGTCCCGATTGGCGTAAAGATTTCGACGAACAGTGTAATTTTTTGAATCAGAAATTTTTCACGATATCGTTATTCGACGTTGCGGTACGTATAAAATAATGCATATTAGAGATGGTACGGGGTACCCGGACGGAAACAAGGCCCGAAATTACCGGCCATTTTTTGGACATAGGCCCGGTATGCTTAAAATTTTGGACCAGGACCTGGAGCTGATATTCTTGAAATTTTGGAATTGAACCCGAACCTGATATTCTCAAAATTTTGAACCCGATTCGAACCTCATATTCTCAAAATTTTGGATCCGGACCCGAACTTGATATTCTAAAATTTTTGGGCCCGGATCCGAACCTGATATTCTTGAAATTTTGGAATCGAACCCGAACTTGATATTCTTAAAATTTTGGATCCTCACTGGAACCTGATATTCTCAAAATTTTGAACCCGAACCTGGTATTCTTAAAATTTTAGACCCGGATTCGAACCTCAAATTGTTAAAATTTTGGATCCTGACCCGAACCTGATATTGTTAAAATTTTGGACCCGGACCTCGAACCTGATATTCTTAAAATTTTTTCATCCTGACGCGAACGTGATATTTTTGAAATTTTGGACCCGGACCTCGAACCTCGAACCTCAAATTCTTAAAATTTTGAAGCCGGACACGACCCTGATAATCTTAAGATTTTGGACCATAAGCTGGACCTGATATTCGCAAAATTTTTGGACCCGGATCCGAACCTGATATTCTTAAAATTTTGGAATCGAACCCGAACCTGATATTCTTAAAATTTTGGATCCTGGCCCGAACCTGATATTTTTGAAATTTGGACCCGGACCTCGAACCTCATATTCTTAAAAATTTGGATCCTGACCCGAACCTGATATTTTCAAAATTTTGAACCCGAGCCTGATATTTTAAAAATTTTAGAGCTGGATCCGAACCTCATATTCTTAAAATTTTGGATCAAAACTCGAACTTGATATTGTAAAATTTTTGGAATCGAACCTGAACCTGATATTCTCAAAATTTTTGAACCCGAACCTGATATTGTTAAAATTTTAGACCCGGATTCGAACCTCATATTCTCAAAATTTTGGATCAGGACCCTAATTTGATATTCTTAAAATTTTGGATCCTGACCCGAACCTAATATTCTCAAAATTTTGAACCCGAACCTGATATTCTTAAAATTTTAGACCCGGATTCGAACCTCAAATTGTTAAAATTTTGGATCAGGACCCGAACTTGATATTCTTGAAATTTTGGAATCGAACCCTAACCTGATATTCTTAAAATTTTGGATCCTGACCCGAACCTGATATTGTAGAAATTTTGGACCCGGACCTCAAACCTCATGTTCTTAAAATTTTGGATCCGGACCCGATCTTGATAATCTCAAGATTTTGGACCATAAGCTGTACCTGATATTCGCAAAATTTTGGATCAGCACCCGAACTTGATATTCTAAAATTTTTGGACCCGGATCCGAACCTGATATTCTTGAAATTTTGGAATCGAACCCGAACCTGATATTCTTAAAATTTTGGATCCTGACCCGAACCTGATATTGTTGAAATATTGGACCCAGACCTCGAACCTCATATTCTTAAAAATTTGGATCAGGACCGGAACTTGATATTCTAAATTTTTGGACCCGGATTCGAACCTGATATTCTTGAAATTTTGGAATCGAACCCGAACCTGATATTGTTAAAATTTTGGACCCGGACCTCGAACCTGATATTCTTAAAATTTTTTCATCCTGACGCGAACGTGATATTTTTGAAATTTTGGACCCGGACCTCGAACCTCGAACCTCAAATTCTTAAAATTTTGAAGCCGGACACGACCCTGATAATCTTAAGATTTTGGACCATAAGCTGGACCTGATATTCGCAAAATTTTTGGACCCGGATCCGAACCTGATATTCTTAAAATTTTGGAATCGAACCCGAACCTGATATTCTTAAAATTTTGGATCCTGGCCCGAACCTGATATTTTTGAAATTTGGACCCGGACCTCGAACCTCATATTCTTAAAATTTTTTCATCCTGACGCGAACGTGATATTTTGAAATTTTGGACCCGGACCTCGAACCTCGAACCTCAAATTCTTAAAATTTTGAAGCCGGACACGACCCTGATAATCTTAAGATTTTGGACCATAAGCTGGACCTGATATTCGCAAAATTTTTGGACCCGGATCCGAACCTGATATTCTTGAAATTTTGGAATCGAACCCGAACCTGATATTCTTAAAATTTTGGATCCTGACCCGAACCTGATATTGTTGAAATATTGGACCCAGACCTCGAACCTCATATTCTTAAAATTTTTTCATCCTGACGCGAACGTGATATTTTTGAAATTTTGGACCCGGACCTCGAACCTCGAACCTCAAATTCTTAAAATTTTGAAGCCGGACACGACCCTGATAATCTTAAGATTTTGGACCATAAGCTGGACCTGATATTCGCAAAATTTTTGGACCCGGATCCGAACCTGATATTCTTGAAATTTTGGAATCGAACCCGAACCTGATATTCTTAAAATTTTGGATCCTGGCCCGAACCTGATATTTTTGAAATTTGGACCCGGACCTCGAACCTCATATTCTTAAAATTTTTTCATCCTGACGCGAACGTGATATTTTTGAAATTTTGGACCCGGACCTCGAACCTCGAACCTCAAATTCTTAAAATTTTGAAGCCGGACACGACCCTGATAATCTTAAGATTTTGGACCATAAGCTGGACCTGATATTCGCAAAATTTTTTGGACCCGGATCCGAACCTGATATTCTTGAAATTTTGGAATCGAACCCGAACCTGATATTCTTAAAATTTTGGATCCTGGCCCGAACCTGATATTTTTGAAATTTGGACCCGGACCTCGAACCTCATATTCTTAAAAATTTGGATCCTGACCCGAACCTGATATTTTCAAAATTTTGAACCCGAGCCTGATATTTTAAAAATTTTAGAGCTGGATCCGAACCTCATATTCTTAAAATTTTGGATCAAAACTCGAACTTGATATTGTAAAATTTTTGGAATCGAACCTGAACCTGATATTCTCAAAATTTTGAACCCGAACCTGATATTGTTAAAATTTTAGACCCGGATTCGAACCTCATATTCTCAAAATTTTGGATCAGGACCCTAATTTGATATTCTTAAAATTTTGGATCCTGACCCGAACCTAATATTCTCAAAATTTTGAACCCGAACCTGATATTCTTAAAATTTTAGACCCGGATTCGAACCTCAAATTGTTAAAATTTTGGATCAGGACCCGAACTTGATATTCTTGAAATTTTGGAATCGAACCCTAACCTGATATTCTTAAAATTTTGGATCCTGACCCGAACCTGATATTGTAGAAATTTTGGACCCGGCCCTCAAACCTCATGTTCTTAAAATTTTGGATCCGGACCCGATCTTGATAATCTCAAGATTTTGGACCATAAGCTGTACCTGATATTCGCAAAATTTTGGATCAGCACCCGAACTTGATATTCTAAAATTTTTGGACCCGGATCCGAACCTGATATTCTTGAAATTTTGGAATCGAACCCGAACCTGATATTCTTAAAATTTTGGATCCTGACCCGAACCTGATATTGTTGAAATATTGGACCCAGACCTCGAACCTCATATTCTTAAAAATTTGGATCAGGACCGGAACTTGATATTCTAAATTTTTGGACCCGGATTCGAACCTGATATTCTTGAAATTTTGGAATCGAACCCGAACCTGATATTCTTAAAATTTTGGATCCTGACCCGAACCTGATATTGTTGAAATATTGGACCCAGACCTCGAACCTCATATTCTTAAAAATTTGGATCAGGACCGGAACTTGATATTCTAAATTTTTTGGACCCGGATTCGAACCTGATATTCTTAAAATTTTGAACCCTGACCCCGAACCGATTTTTTCAAAATATATTACCTCATACATCTTCAATACATATTTTATTTCCCTTTTTAATACCGCCTTATTCCTAGATTTTAGCATTCGGTCGATTTATTTGGATAATTTTTTGGTATTCATGCTTTAATTTACATCATTGGTTGCCGGCCACCGTAATATTTTACAATTTTTTGGTAAAATTTTTTGCATTTTTAGCAATTTTTATTGTAGATTTCGACCGGAATTTCGACCATTTTCTTGTTAACCAAGATAATATATTTTTTTCTAGAATCTTCGAACGTAAGTTGAAATTTTGGTAGAATATAGCTTTTTATACAAAAAAAAGATTTTTTTTTTGTAAAAATTTTCTAATTTTAATACTTTTTTTCTCATTTTTAGCAAACTAATAATCCATTAGCCTACGCCATACCCGTTTGCTCGTTCGTGGCGGCTTGGGTCGAATTGTATTTATTGGATGTTCAAGTTTTGCCCAACGAAAGGGCTCAAGAATTTCTCGATCAACCGCCAAGATCTAGTAAGAAAATCTGGGCTTAGGCGTAGGCTTGGGCTTAGGCTTAGGCTTAGCCTTCGGGCTTAGGCTTAGTTCTAGCCTTGAGATTAGGCTTAGGCCTAGGCTTAGCCTTCGGGCTAGGCTTAGGCTTGGCCTTGGGCTTAGGCTTCGCCTTAGGCTTAGGTCTAGCCTTGAGATTAGGCTTGGGCTTAGGCTTAACCATACATGTAATTGGGTGGGTGCTATGGGACCCCCCCCCCCCCCCGAGAAATCGTCCACCATATGGCTAGCCATTGGGCGACCGCTCCCTCAGGATTTTCCAATCCTATGGCTAGCCATATGGTAGCCATAGGAACCCCCATACTTTTGGTTGGAAAAATACTGAAAAGTGTAAATTTTTGAAAAAAAATAATCAAAAATATGAATTTTCTGGGCGCTTCGCGCCATGAATACATTTTTCGGTCGTTTTACAAAAAGATTACAATTTTTTCCCTATTTTCCGGACTTTTTTCGTGAAAAAAATCGTTTTTTTCCCTTGAGAGACCCCTCCCCCCAAAATTTTGGGAATTACTGACCCCCGGCGCAAAAAAGTCGTCCAACTCCCCCAGACCTCGGGGCTCCGTTACATGTATGGGCTTAACCTAGGGCTTCGGCTTAGGCTTAGCCTCGGGCTTAGGCTTAGGCTTAGGCTTGGCCTTGAGCTTAGGCTTAGGTTTAGCCGTGGGCTTAAGTTTAGCCTTGTGCTTAGGCTTAGTCTTGAGTTTAGGCTAAGGCTTACTCCTGAACATAGGCATAGGCGCAGGCTTTAGATTCGGGTTGGGAGGCTTAGGCTTAGACTTGGGCTTAGGTTTAGCCTTGGGCTTAAGTTTAGCCTTGGGCTTAGGCTTAGTCTTGAGCTTAGGCTCAGCATTGGACTTAGGCTTAGGCGCAGACTTTGGATTGGGGTTGGGCTTAGGCTTAGCCCTGGGCTCAGGCGTAGCCATAGCCCTGGGCTTAGGCTTAGGTTTAGCCTTGGGCTTGAGTTTAGCCTTGGGCTTAGGCTTAGTCTTGAGCTTAGGCTAAGGCTTAGCCCTGGACTTAGGCTTAGGTTTAGCCTTGGGCTTGAGTTTAGCCTTGGGCTTAGGCTTAGTCTTGAGCTTAGGCTAAGGCTTAGCCCTGGACTTAGGCTTAGGTTTAGCCTTGGGCTTGAGTTTAGCCTTGGGCTTAGGCTTAGTCTTGAGCTTAGGCTAAGGCTTAGCCCTGGACTTAGGCATAGGGCGCAGGATTTGGATTCGGGTTGGGCTTAGGCTTAACCTTGGGCTTAGGCTTAGCCTTAGCCCTGGGCTTAGGCTTAGGTTTAGCCTTGGGCTTGAGTTTAGCCTTGGGCTTAGGCTTAGTCTTGAGCTTGGGCTAAGGCTTAGCCCTGGACTTAGGCATAGGCGCAGGATTTGGATTCGGGTTGGGCTTAGGCTTAACCTTGGGCTTAGGCTTAGCCCTGGGCTTAGGCTAAGGTTTAGCCTTGGGCTTGAGTTTAGCCTTGGGCTTAGGCTTTGTCTTGAGCTTAGGCTCAGCATTGGACTTAGGCTTAGGCGCAGGCTTTGGCTTTGGGTTGAGCTTAGGCTTAGCCTCAGGCCCAGCCTTAGGCTTTACCATTAGACCTTGGCTTAATCTCGGACTTAGGCGTAGGATTAGTCTTGGCCCACGCTTAGACTCTGGCTCAGGCCTGAGCTTAGGCTTGGGCTAAGGTGCCTAGGCTTAGGCTCCATTTTCACATTTTAGGTTGTATTCTTTTGTTTACTTTTTCAATTATTTCTTTTTCTTTTTCTTTTCTGTTTTTTATCCAATTTTTGCAGCATCCCGATCCGGCCAACGACATCATCCGACGGTTTTGGGTCCGGGCGGCGTGCCCGATTGGGCGCCGCACTACGAAAGCGAAGATTATCGGACGGCGACGGAATTGAGTTCGGACGAAGAGCCGGTCGACGTAGCGGCGGCGGCGGCGGCGGCGGACGATCCGACCGGTCAACAACGGATGGTCAAAGGTTTCAAAATCGGAACAAATCCGACGGCTTATAAAACTTTCGGACGATCGGACGTGAGCCATTTTTTGTTGTTTTTTTTTTAACGAAATTCTGTCGTTTTTGGTTGAAATTTTGTCAATTTATACTCAAAAATTTGATTTTTCGCAACCTTTTTATCCTTAAAAACGTATGTTTTTCGGGAAGAGTCAAAATTTGGTGCGCATTTTTTAAATTTTTCAACAAAATTCGGTTATTTTTGATTCGAATCGTGTAAAAATATGTTGAAAAGTTGGATTTTTCGCGGTCTCTTATCGATAAAAGCGCGTTTTTTTAGTGAAAAAAAGTAAGAGTAAGAAGAAGAAAAATTTTCAGAAAAAAATTCGAGAAAAAAGAAAAAAAAGAAAACTGAGACAAAAAAAAAAGAAAGAAAAGAAGAGAAAAAACAGAAAATGGAAAGCATAACCAAAGAAAAAAAGAAGAGAAAAGAAAACAAGAAAAAGGAAAGCAGCAAAATAAAGGGAAGAAAAGAAATAACAAAACAAAAGGAAGCAGGAAAACGTAAAAAGAACAAAAGGAAAGAAGGGCAAAGAAAAAGAAAAAAAAACAAAAGAAAAAAAGAAAGCAGAACACTGAAAAAGCAAAGGAAACGAAATAGAATAGAACACAATAGAAAACAGAAAGGAAAATCAAAGAAAAAACAAAAAAGGAAAAAGAATAGGATACAGAACAAAAACAAAAAGAAAGAAAAGAAATAACAAAAGAAGTACACAAAAAACAAACAGAACAAAAAAAAGAGCACAGCAACAATACAAAAAAGAGGAGGGAAAAAGCGAGCAAAAGAAGAATAAAGAGAAATAGAAGGGAAAATAGATGACAATAAAAAAGAAGGAAAAAAAGAAAAGAAGAGAAGCAAGAAAAACAAAAAAAAATAAAATATAAAATTAAAGCAAAGAAAAACAAAAGGATAAAAAATTAAAAGAAAGGAACAGAATAGGTAAACGGGAGCACAGCAAAAGAAAAGAAAAAAGGAAAAAAAACAGAAAAAAAGATAAGAGAAAGAAAATGGTGAGAAGTAAATAAAAGAAAAAAGATAACTAAATTCGAAAAAAGGCAAAAACGCAAAAAAAACAGCCGGGAAAAATATAAAAAGAACAGAAAAGAAAGGAAAAACAGAGGAAAAAAGAAACGCAGAAAAAATTTGAAATAGAATAGAATATTGGAAAAAAATTTTTTTTTTTGTAAACTAGTGATTTCTATGCCTTTTTCCTAAAATTCAATAAATTTTTTGAATTTTCGAACTAAATTCGATCCTTTTTCATCGAAAGATTCTAAATTTATGTTTAAAATTTTAAGTTTTCATTATGAAAAAATGCCTTTTTTTAAAAATTACATGTGTTTTGCACTTCTTAATTTCTAATCGAAATTTTATAGGATTTTTTTTTTAGTTTTTAAGCAGATTCGGACATTTTAATTTAAATTACGTCGATTTATCTTCAAAAAATAGATTTTTCATTATAAAACATGCTTTTTCCGTCAATAACTCAATTTTTTTCAAAAGATGGTAAATTTTCATATTTTTTCCAGTTTAATTTATGTTCAAAAAATCAAAAAAAAGAAATAAAATGAAAGATTAATGTGGTTAAAAATAACTTCTTAGTTTTGTCACCAAAAGTTTATATTTTTCAGAAAAACACAAATTTTGCATATTTATTAATTTTTAATCAAAATTTGATACGATTTTTACCCAATTTTTGAACCAAATTTTATGATTTTTATTTGAAATTATGTCAATTTATGTTCAAAAAATCAAAAAAAAGAAATAAAATAGAAGATTAATGTGATAAAAATGACTTCTTAGTTTTGTCACCAAAAAGTGTATTTTCTAGAAAAACACAGATTTTGCATATTTATTAATTTTTAATCAAAATTTGATACGATTTTTTCCCAATTTTTGAACCAAATTTTATGATTTTTATTTGAAATTATGTTAATTTATGTTCAAAAAATAAAAAAAAAAGAAATAAAATAAGAAGATTAATGTGATATGAATGACTTCTTAGTTTTGTCACCAAAAAGTGTATTTTCAGAAAAACACACATTTTATTAATTTTAAACAAAATTTGATACGATTTTTCCCAAGTTTGTAAGGAAATTTTGTTAATTTATGTTCAAAAAATTGAAAAAAAGAAATAAAATAAAAGATTAATGTGATAAAAATAACTTTTCAGTTTTGTCAACAAAAAGTGTATTTTTCAGAAAAACACAGATTTTATTAATTTTTAATCGAAATTTGATATGATTTTTGTCCCCAATTTTTGAATGAAATTATGTCAATTTATGTACAAAAAATCAAAAAAAAGAAATGAAATAAAAGATTAATGTGATAAAAATGACTTCTTAGTTTTGTCACCAAAAGTGTATATTTTCCAGAAAAACACAGATTTTGCATATTTATTAATTTCTAATCAAAATTTGATACAATTTTTTACCAAGTTTCGAACCAAATTTTGTGATTTTTAATTGAAATTTTGTTAATTTATGTTCAAGAAATTGAAAAAAAAGAAATGAAATAAGAGATTAATGTGATAAAAATGACTTCTTAGTTTTGTCACCAAAAGTGCATATTTTTCAGAAAAACACAGATTTTGCATATTTATTAATTTTTAAACAAAATTTGATACGATTTTTTCCCAATTTTCGAACCGACTTTTGTGATTTTCATTTGAAATTATGTCAATTTATGTTGAAAAAATCAAAAAAAAGAAATAGAATAAAAGAGTAATTTGATAAGAATAACTTTTCAGTTTTGTCACCAAAAGTTTATATTTTCCAGAAAAACACAGATTTTGCATATTTATTAATTTTCTAATCAAAATTTAAAAGGATTTTAACCCAATTTTTGAACCAAATTTTGTAATTTGTATTCGAAATTATGTCTATCTATGCTCCAAAAAATGATCTTTTCACAATCAGAGGTGGTTTTTTTTCTATCAAAAACGCATATTTCTTGGAAAAATATCGATTTTTTCATGTTTTTTCCAGTTTATCGTTGCGGGTCGAAAAGCCATGTCCGTCGGCAAACATTTGTACAAAAACGTCGACAATTGGACTTTGAAAAAATCTTCGCCGCTCATACGATCAACTACGTTCGACGTTTTTGGTCGTTTTTATTATATGAAAGTATGTAAATATGCAAATTTTTTTCTTTATTTTTCAAAAAATTTCAAATTTTAGCTCGAAACTAAAGTCGCTGTTGAAACATTGTTCGACATAATTTACACGCAAAGTCATTCGATTCCCGTTTGGAATAAATTGGTTTTAGAAAACAAGGTGAAGAGAAAAAAAATTCAAGATGAAAAAATTAGGCATGTCCAGGGACCAGGTGCCACTTTTTTTGCCAGTGCTGGTGCTTTAAACTTGATTTTTAGACCTTTTTTTGTGCTTGAACTACTTTTTTGAACCAAAAATTTGGTATTTTTGACTTTTTTTTCTATCAAAAATCTTTTTTTTTAACCTATTTTTTGCGCAAAAACGACCTTTTTCTATCCAGAAATTGGTATTTTAGGACTTTTCTGGTTTAAAAATCATGATTTTCCAACAAAAATTGATATTTTGGGCTGTTTATTTTACCAAAAAATTACTATTTTTTAACCCTTTTTCATGAAAAAAACACAAAAATTGATTTTAAGACCTTTTTTTGTGCTTGAACTACTTTTTTGAACCAAAAATTTGGTATTTTTGACTTTTTTTCTATCAAAAATCTGTATTTTTAACCAATTTTTTTGCGCAAAAAACGACCTTTTTCTATCCAGAAATTGGTACTTTATGGCTTTTTGGTTTAAAAATCACAATTTTCTAACAAAAATTGATATTTTGAACGGTTTTTTGTACCAAAAAATCATTATTTTTCAACCTTTCTTCATTAAAAAACACCAAAAATTGATTTTAACACCGTTTTTTGTGCTTAAACTACTTTTTTGAACCAAAAATTTGGTATTTTTGAGCCTTTTTTAAAATGAATATCGTTTGCTTGCAAAACTTGGGCGATAATTTTTATGTGCCCAGCCTACAACTGTCTCTTGTGATGGGCGAAATTGGCCGGAAAAATCGGGATTTTTTACCTTTTCTCAATCAAAAATCTGTATTTTTAACCTATTTTTGCGCAAAAACGACCTTTTTCTACCAAGAAATTGGTATTTTTTGGCTTTTTTGCTTTAAAAATCATGATTTTCCAACAAAAATTGATATTTTGGGCTGTTTTTGTACCAAAAAATCACTATTTTTCAACTTTTTTTCGTTAAAAAAAAACCTAAAATTGATTTTTAGACCGTTTTTTTGTGCTTAAACTACTTTTTTGAAGCAAAAATTTGGTATTTTTGAGCTTTTTTTTAAATGAATATGGTTTGCTTGCAAACCTTGGGCGATGATTTTTATGTGCCCTACCTACAACTGTATCTAGTGATGGGCGAAATTGGCCGGAAAAATCTGGATTTTTTACCTTTTCTCAATCAAAAATCTGTATTTTCAACCTTTTTTTGTGCAAAAACGACTTTTTTCTACCAAGAAATTGGTATTTTAGGGTTTTTTTTGCTTCAAAAATCATGATTTTCCAACAAAAATTGATATTTTTGACTGTTTTTGTACCAAAAATCACTATTTTTTACCTTTTTTTCATAAAAAATCAAAGATTGATTTTATACCTTTTTAGTGCTAAAACTACTTTTTTGAACCAAAAATTTGGTATTTTTGTGCTTTTTTTAAAATGAATATCGTTTGCTTGCGAAACTTTGGCCGATAATTTTTATGTGCCCTGCCTACAACTGTCTCGTGATTGGCAAAATTGGCCGGAAAAATCGGGATTTTTTACCTTTTCTCAATCAAAAATCTGTATTTTTAACCTATTTTTTGCGCAAAAACGACTTTTTTTCTACCAAAAAATTGGTATTTTAGGGCTTTTTTGCTTTAAAAATCATGATTTTCCAACAAAAATTGATATTTTGGACTGTTTTTGTGCAAAAAAATTACTATTTTTTAACCTTTTTTCGTTAAAAAAACACCGAAAATTGATTTTTAGACCGTTTTCTGTGCTTAAACTACTTTTTTGAACCAAAAATTTTGGATATTTTGGACTGTTTTTTTAAACCAAAAAATCAGTATTTTTTAACTTTTTTCCTTTTGAAAAAACACCAAAAATTGATTTTTACACGTTTTTGTGGTTTAAACTACTTTTTTGAACCAAAAATTTGGGATTTTTGACTTTTTTGTTTAAAAAATGAATATCATTTGGTTGCAAATAAATTGGTTGGAACAATCGGTATTTTTTACCTTTTCTCAATCAAAAATCTGTATTTTTAACCTATTTTTGCGCAAAAAAACGACCTTTTTCTACCAAGAAATTGATATTTTATGGCTTTTTTTGCTTTAAAAATCATGATTTTCCAACAAAAATTGATATTTTTGGCTGTTTTTGTACCAAAAAATCACTATTTTTCAACTTTTTTTCGTTGAAAAAAAAACCTAAAATTGATTTTTAGACCGTTTTTTTGTGCTTAAACTACTTTTTTTGAACCAAAAATTTGGTATTTTTGAGCTAATTTTGTCTAAAAATGAATATCATTTGGTTTTAAGTCTTGGGCGAAAATTTTTATGTGCCCCGCCTACAACTGTCTCTTGTGATGCGCAAAATTGGGCGGAAAAATCCGTATTTTTGATTTTTTCAATCAAAAATCTGTATTTTTAACCTATTTTTTGCGCAAAAACGACCTTTTTCTATCCAGAAATTGGTATTTGAGGGCTTTTTTTGGTTTAAAAATCATGATTTTCCAACAAAAATTCATATTTTGGGCTGTTTTTGTACCAAAAAATCACTATTTTTTTACTTTTCTTCATTAAAAAACACCAAAAATTGATTTTAGACCTTTTTAGTGCTAAAACTATTTTTTTGAACCAAAAATTCTGGATATTTTGGACTGTTTTTTTTAACCAAAAAATCACTATTTTTTAACTTTTTTTCTTTTGAAAAAATACCAAAAATTGATTTCTAGACGTTTTTGTGCTTAAACTACTTTTTTGAACCAAAAATTTTGTATTTTTCAGTTTTTTTTTGTTTAAAAATGAATATCGTTTGCTTGCAAACCTTGGGCGATAATTTTTATGTGCCCTGCCTACAACTGTCTCGTGATTGGCAAAATTGGTCGGAAAAATCGGTATTTTTTTACTTTTTTTCAATCAAAAATCTGTATTTTTAACCTTTTTTGTGCAAAAACGATTTTTTTCTACCCAGAAATTTGTATTTTAGGGCTTTTTTGCTTTAAAAATCATGATTTTCCATCAGAAATTGATATTTTGGACTGTTTTTGTACCAAAAAATTACTATTTTTTAACCTTTTTTCGTTTAAAAAAACACCGAAAATTGATTTTTAGTCCATTTTTTGTGCTTAAACTACTTTTTTGAACCAAAAATTTTACATTTTTCAGTTTTTTTTTTGTTTAAAAAATTAAATATCGTTTGCTTGCGAAACTTTGGCCGATAATTTTTATGTGCCTTGCCTACAACCGTCTCTTGTGATGAGCAAAATTGGTTGGAAAATTTTCTCATTTTTGGCCTTTTTTCCATCAAAAAATCTGCATTTTTAACCGTTTTTTGTGCAAAAACGACCTTTTTCTACCAAGAAATTGGTATTTTAGGGCTTTTTTGGTTTAAAAATCATGATTTTCCAACAAAAATTGATATTTTGGACGGTTTTTTGTACCAAAAAATTACTATTTTTTAATTTTTTTTCTTTTGAAAAAACACCAAAAATTGATTTTTAGACGTTTTTTTTGTGCTTAAACTACTTTTTTGAACCAATAATTTTGGATATTTTGGACTGTTTTTTTAAACCAAAAATTCACTATTTTTTAATTTTTTTTCTTCTGAAAAAACACCAAAAATTGATTTTTAGACGTTTTTGTGGTTAAACTACTTTTTTGAACCAAAAATTTGGGATTTTGACTTTTTTGTTTAAAAAATGAATATCATTTGGTTGCAAATAAATTGGTTGGAACAATCGGTATTTTTTACCTTTTCTCAATCAAAAATCTGTATTTTTAAACCTATTTTTGCGCAAAAACGACCTTTTTCTACCAAGAAATTGATATTTTATGGCTTTTTTGCTTTAAAAATCATGATTTTCCAACAAAAATTGATATTTTGGGCTGTTTTTGTCCCAAAAAAATCACTATTTTTAGGACCTTTTTTATTCAAAAAACACCAAAAATTGATTTTAGACCTTTTTAGTGCTAAAACTACTTTTTTGAACCAAAAATTTTGGATATTTTGGACTGTTTTTTTAAACCAAAAAATCACTATTTTTTAATTTTTTTTCTTTTGAAAAAACACCAAAAATTGATTTTTAGACGTTTTTGTGGTTTAAACTACTTTTTTGA
>CAWUHX010000376.1:197085-253137 GCA_963922205.1 Romanomermis culicivorax
GATTTTCTAACAAAAATTGATATTTTGGACTGTTTTTGTACCAAAAAAACAGTATTTTTGATTTTTTTTCATTAAAAAAACATTTTCAGCCCGTTTTTGTGCTTAAACTACCTTTTTGAACCAAAAAAATTGGTTTTTTCGAGCTTTTTTTTATTGAGAAAAGTACTAAAAATTGACTCTTTCGACTGTTTTTATGCAGAAACTTTCTTTTTCTATCAAACAAAATTGGTATTTTTGAGCTTTTTTTATTGTAGCCCCGCCTACAAGTGTAGCTCTGCCTACAAGCGTAGCCCCGCCTACAAATATAGCTCCATCTACAGAAGTAGCTCCACCTACGAGTGTAGCTCCGCCTACAACTGTAGCTCTCCCTACAAATGTAGCTCCACCTACTTAAGTAGCTTCACCTACAAGTGTAGCCCCGCCTACAAATGTAGCTCCGCCTACAAGTCCAGCTCTGCATATCTAGCGAATGCATTTTATCAGGATGAGTGGCACAATCTACGAGAAAGTTATTGCCCAGGAAGCTTGAAATGTTGGTGTATTTTGTTCAAAAATTTGAGGATTTTTTCCCAAAAAAGGCCAAAAACATGCACTTTTTTGCAAATTTTCTCATTTTTTCCAAACTGGGGGGGGGGGTTGGGTGATGTTGGGTACATGGTTGGCCAAGTTGGGGAGGGGTCCCCCCCCAAGTTCAGGTATGGCCTGTACCGGATATTATGGCATCATCTGCACCAGTGCCTGGGACACCCCTAGAAAATGGAAAAATTTTACAAAAATTTCTACTTTTTTTCCATATTTTTCAGGTTATTTTGCGAGTGGACGCTTTTACGGACGTTTCGTACAGCGTTTCTTCGCCAGCTTTAAAAAATTATATCGCTTCGAGGTACGAAAAATGTTATCCAAAAAAAAAATCTGTCTTTCCAATCGATAATTTTATAAATTTTAGAGATTTTTTGGACGTTCGATCTTACGAACAAATTGGGCGAACATTTTTCATTGCGACCATGTTTGTTAGATCTAATTTAAGGCCTCCAATACAAAATTCCAAAATTGTGAGGTAAACTTTTTAGAATTTTCAAATTTAATTTGAAAATTTTCATTTCTGTTTGTTTACACATTAATTGGAAAGACGAATTTAAATCACTTTACACAAGAATTTAAATTGGTTGTAAAGTTGCATAATGTTTTCATTGAAAATTTTGGAAGAAAATCAAAATAATCACAATATTTTTGACAAAACGTGTACCAGAATTTTAAATCTATGTAAATAAAAAAAAAGCTACATAAATTACAAAAAAAATAAAACAAGTAAAAGTAGACATGAGATTTCAAAACCATAAATATGGAAAATATAACTTTACAATTAGCAGGCTTATATTCATTGTAAATCTATGCTTTTTGGGAGAAAATGACAAAATTTTAATGAAAATGAATCGAATTTAAACAACAAAAAAAACATAAAATAGAAAGTGTAAATTTTAATTCAAAATTTAACAAAATTTCATTTCTATATCTATGTGTCATCGGAAAAGACAAAATGAATATTTAAAGCTTTTACACGAAAATGTAAATTGGTTGCAAAGTGGTTACTTTTGTGTTTTATTTGCAAAAAAGAAATTAAAATAATAACAACAAATGAGATAAAAATTACACAAAATTACATGAAGAACAAAAATACAAAAAAAAAATTCAAACAAAAACAAAAAAAAATTCAAACAAAAACAACAAATAGAAAAACAAGTGAAGATCTTCAGGTTTAAATTTTATTTTTTTTTTAAATTTGGGAAAATTATACAAAATTTTAAACTTTTTTACAAAGTGTCAATTTTTGAGTTTTGAGTAAAATATGTATACTCAAATTATGAAATGAGAAAATTTGAAGGAAAATATAATATATCAAAATGTAAACAAAAAAGTAGATAAAATAGAAAATAACATGAATAATAACGAATACCAATGAAACACTGCTATGGCCATACATTTAACGGGGCTGCCCTTAAGTCTTAGGGGGGGGGTCGGGCGACTTTTCTCGGTCCGGTAGGAATCTCTCGAGGAAAACAAATCGATTTTTTCACGAAAAAAGTTCAAAAAATACTGTAAAAAATGGTATTTTCCTCTAAAAAGACAGGGAAAAAATGGCGCGAAACGCCCAGAAAATTCACATTTTTGACCATTTTTTGTTGTTTTTTCTTCCTTTTTTTCTTGTTCGTACTTTTTCTATTTTTGTTTCTCCTCTCATTTCCTTTTAATTTTCCTTTATTTCTTCTCTTTTTCTGTTGTGCTTTCATTCTTTTTGTTCTCATGTTCCTTTTCTGTTTCTTTCTTTTTTATCCGTTTTTTTCATTTCTTGTCTTTTTTGTGTTCCTCTCTTTTTCTCTCTCGCTTTCTTGTCTCATTTTTTTCTTCTTTTTCTACTTTCCCTTGTTCCCTTTTTTTCTGCTTTGTTTTTTTTCTCTTCTTTTGTTTTTCTGTTTTTTTTTTGTCTTTTCTTGTTTTTTTTTTGATGTCATGGGATACCCATTTTTCGATTAGATACGTTTCAAGTTAGCAAATATCCATGGTCAGAAGCCAACATGTAACGGAGCCCCGAGGTCTGGGGGGGTGGGCGACTTTTTTGGGGCCTGGGGTCAGTAATTTCCAAAATTTTGGGGCGAGGGGTCTCTCAAGGAAAAAAATTTGATTTTTTCCCTAAAAAAAGTCCGAAAAATAGTTCAAAAAATAGTAATTTTTCCCTAAAAAGATCGAAAAAAGTATCCATGGCGCGAAGCCCGAAGAAAATTCACATTTTCTACCATTTTTCATTCAAAATTTGACATTTTTAATCAAAAAATTGACATTTTTCAGTATTTTTCCGACCAAAAGTGTGGGGGTCCCTAGGGCTACCATATGGCTAGCCATTGGATTGGAAAATCCTGGGAGGGTCGCCCAATGGTCGACGATTTCTGGGGGGTTCCCATAGCACCCCCCCCCCCAACTTGGCCAACCCAGTACCCAAAATGATTCCCCCCCCCAACCCCCCTCCAGTTGGGAAAAAATTAAAAAAATTTGCCAAAAAGTGTATGTTTTTTGGCCTTTTTTGGGAAAAATTTCGACTTTTTCCTACCCCCACCCAAAATTTCGGATTTACCCCCCCCACCCCAACTGGTCGGAGGTCTCACAGGTATGCATAAAACTCAGATTGCTATTGAAAATACACATGACTAATTGTAAAACTTCAATATTCCATTGAAATATTCTTTCTTTTTATACTAAAATTTGTCATTTTTGTATTTTTAGGGGTGAGAATGGTCCGTGTTTATGCATTTTGAAGCCGAGTCACGTGAACGAAAATTCGTCCACCTTCGAATTCATAATGAATACAAATTTGAAAGTAAGTTGAACATACGAATTTTAAATTTTGAAAGATTTTAAATTTAAAAAAATTAAAATTTTGGAAAATTTTAAATTCTAAAAAATGTTGCATTTTTCCAAAATTTGAGTCCAATTTCTTCTCCCTCAGGGCAATCTACCAAAGAAATTGGTCGAAAACTCGTTGGTGCAATTTTTACAAAAATTCGCCGACAATTTGGAGAACAAATTGAAAACTTTGTAAAGTACATCATAGAGTAGAGAATTTTGCATTTTTTGTAAAATGTAAAGTGTAAAGCTGCGCTTTTATTTACACACTTTCGGCCCAACGATCATCATCTTGTGTAAAATAATATCAAAATGAAAATGTAAATAAAAGAAATTTCGCGCCGGCTGCCGTTGCACAAGTCGCCGTAACAAACGCACAAATGACCTTCGGAATCTTTCAAAAAGTCCATGTACGAACAACCGGTATATTCTTTGTCCAACGAATGTTTGGCCAGCCATATGTTGTCCCAGCAGCCCCGGGCGATGTAATTTTCGCCTGTTGCAAAAAAATGACCATTGTGTAAAGCGTAGAAGAATTGGGATTTTACACAATCTACAGTAGGATTTTTGTAAAACTAGTTGATTCGCGGGTACCTGGTGTAAATTTGGTTGGAGTTGTCACGTGCCGACGAATTTCGTTGAACGTCGCGTGATTCACATCACAATTTTTGTTATGTTTTTGTTACAGTAATTTGCATCAATTTCACGTTTCGTTTTTATAATTTTTACATGCAATTCATGTGTGTACTTTTTATGTTTCGTTTCTGTTTCATTTGCACACATTTTATTTCCGTTTTGATTTATTATTTTGTTATGCACGTAGACTACGGTATGTACCCACTAGTCAAGAATTTCTGTTAGAGATAAGCTCTCCGAGCTCATTGCTGTAATTGGAGCACAACATGCACCTCTTATCAGTAAAAACTAGTGTCGTTTCACGACGTGAAACGACTAGTTTGAAATTCTCACTAGTTGACGTTCCTATGTTAAGCATGGAGAGTGAAAACTCGCCCCAATGCTTAACGTTGTGAACTGGAAAATGTCTATGTGACCATAGGCATCTTCTGCAACGATTTCCGCTGCAGAAGTTAGCTTGGGGGAGTGTTAACTCCGCCTAAGGCATACTGTAGTTTATGGAGCCCTTTAAAAGGGCATGTTTCGTTAGTTTGTCACTCATTTTTGGGCCCAATTCATTGTTGCGTCTTTTTAGCCTGCGTCTTGCATTTGCCGTTCATCGTTATTATTATATTTTTATATTGTCAACTGCGTTCACCGCTCGTCGAATAAATTTGCATATTCTCGCCTCCAGCCTCCTTTTACATTGCCAGTTACAGTAACCCGACCATAGGAGCTCACCCCCATCTCCGTTAATCAAGAACCCCGTCGCCCTCCCCGAGGAAATGTTCGATACCACCACCTGCCGACCCGCAGCCGCATTACCCTACGCCCAATCGCCCGGATTCCCATACCCGCTCACCGCCGTCCGTAAGACCCCCGCTTTGACCCCAGAACCCGTCACCCAGCGCCAAGTACTTTGAGAAGAGGATTTAGTGGGTCTTCTCAGGGGTTATAAATGTTGAGGGTATATTTGTGGGAGTCTCCCCTAAGCTAGTTTCCCTTGGAAGTACCCTCAGTTGAGAAAGCCCTCAGACCCTTAAGGTCAGGGCCAATAAGGAGATTTAGGTTAACAATCGGGTCCCCTACAGCATGCCATTCTGTGAATGGCACCGTCCCCCATTCCGGTGAATGAGGACTAGGGATTGGCACCCCTGACCCGGCCGCGTTGTCCATTATTCTACAGCTGAACCCTAGGACAAGGCCGAGGTACACCATAGGTTTACCTGTGGTAGTACCAGCTGGGTTGGGTTCCCGAAGTAGATAAAACCATAACAGAGCCACCCAACGGGGTCACAGCATGCCACTTCCAGTGACATGACCATATTTCCTATGGGATATGGTATGGGTTTCCCATCAATGTGACTGATCACCAATTCAGTTAATGTGACATGGCTCCCAATTTCTACTTAATGTGACAGAGTTTTGATGTAAAAAACTACAGCAGGTGTTGGGTCTTGAATGATGGCCGACCTAAGTTGAAAATATATTAGCTGGGATAATTGGTAAACATGCCGCTGGTATATAGCTAAGTTTAACAAGGCTAACTAAGACAACATACTATATCAGGGATGGGACGAATACCAGATTCGGTCTTTCTTTCTGGATTCGGATTTGGATTCCACTTCACTGATTTTCCAGATTCGGATCCGGATTTGGATTTAGTAGTCTTGCCCAAAACTTTAGACCAAATCCGAATCCATTCTTAATTTGAGGTACATTGATAAAAATGACTTTCAATCTCATTTATATGGATTATCTAATACGAATCTTCAAATTTTATTGGACTTGTCACGTAATGGGTAAACGCGTTGCCATCATAACCATCGCCAAACACTGTTCGAAAGTGACTATAGTGCTGTGTTCTTCGGATTGAATTACCCAGCCAGTGTTGCGATTGTTACGAAGGGGTGATGTACGGTCGTGTGACACGTGACAGACTCGCAAAAAAAGACATTCACTAATGGCAGATTATATTTCGTAGGAAGTTTGTCGTCTGGTACCTTTTTGAAAAACTTCCATATATTACTGGTGGCCATATTCATATACTAGAGATTAATTATATATCTGAAGTAGGAATAAACTATTTATTAATTGATCATCAAAGTGAACGCATTTATCAAAATTCATGCTTCAAAATTCAAACCAACCTTAACATGGAAAGAAATCACGCATTAAAAAAAAAGTTTTGGAATAATTTCCAATAATTTTTGGTTTAAAGTGTTTTAAATCCTTCTGTAACATCTTGAAAATGAGGCTAAAAATACATATTCAGTAAAAGTAGCTAATAAAACCTATATATTACTGCCACTGCTCAGAAAAGCATCAAAAAACTTTCTGCTCCAACCCTCAATAGTGTCACATGCTGATCAATTTTGCCCAACATCATGTGATTCACATCATGTTCATACTTTATGTTTTTCACCACTTTTTGTTTGACAGTTACTCACTTTTATTCCATTTCTTTCATTTTGTTTTACATGCACTTTGTGTGTCATTTTTGTTACCTTTTTGTTGTTTTCCGTTCCGCACGTAGGCTTCAGAATGTGACCCTTTAATTAGAATTTCCGCCACATAAGCTCTACTATGGACATAATTCGAGCATCACGTGCACCTCTTATCAGTAAAAACTAGCAACATTTTGCAATGCAAAATGGCTAGTTTGGAAGTTCTCATTAAAAGACATTTTTTAGCATGGGAGTGAAACTCATTCCCAATGCTAAACGCATTTGAACTGGAAAATGTCTATGTGACCATAGGCATCTTCTGCACCCATTTCTGCTGCAGAAGTTAGCTTGGACATCATTAGCTCTGCCCAGGGCATACTGTAGTCCTTAAAAGGGCCTGTTTCATTAGTTTTGCATCTTTTTTGGGCTCTCCAACTTTGTCTTGTGTGTTTAGCTCCACGTCCATTTCCATCAAATTTACATATATATTTTATTATATTGTATTGTGTCCGCCACCCTACCTCTCTTCAATAAATTTGCATACGTTTCCTTGTCTACTGCATCCACCCCTGGACCCTTGCATAGGAGCATACCCATCACCCCGTAGCACCTAGTTACCCCTGCCTTTCCATCGGTGACATGTTTGAGCATCGCCCTCCAACCTCCCGGGCTCACCCACTGGGCCGAACCAACCGGATCCTTACGGCTCCCATTCCTGCCGACCAATACCCATGAATCTACAGGGACCTGTCACCCTCGTGCCGAATCCTATTTAAGAACAGGACTAGCTAAGTCTTCTCAGGGGACTATTGTTGTTCAGGGTGTATTTTGGGGAACTCTTTCCTAAGTCCATTTTCCCTTGAGATTCCCCTCAGTTAGAGGAGCCCTTGTACCTCTTGGATTAGGGCTAAAAAGGGGATTTAGGTTTACAATGGGGTCCCCTGCATCAGGTCATTCTACAAGTGACCTTGTTCCTTGTTCACACTGAATAGAACTAGGGATTGCCTCCCATGACCTGGTGGTGTTGTCCATTACTCTACAGCAGAACCCCAGGACAGCACCATAGTACCCTATAGGCCTTCCTATAGTCAGTACTAGCTGGGTCAGGTTCCTGAGGAGAATATAAACAAGCAACCCAATGGGGTCACAGCATGTCACTCAAAGTGGCATGGCCTTATTTTTATCAATATGGCATGGATCTCTCCATCAATGTGACTGCCCACATTTTATTTAATGTGACATGGCTCCCAATTTCGCCTGATGTGAAAATAGTCTGCTAGGAGCAGAGAAACCCTGCTTCTATAAAATAAATATGTTAGAGTAAAATAATTACATTAATCTACACAAAATGTTGTTAATAAATAGTGCACGTTTGATTTGGCAAAAATTAATCTAGGATTCAGATTTGGATTCGCCCAAATCCTAAATGTCAGAATCAGATTTGAATCAAGATTCCGTACCTACTAATTTCCTGGATTTGGATTCAGATTCAGAAACTACATAAAACTGGATTCGTTACATAGGAGAAAGGAGCAGAACACTTAAGAGCCGTATTGCAGAACACAGGAATGCCCTTAAGAACCTGAGCCTTGATTAAAGTGGTGTAGCAGAACATTGCCTGTCATGTGGATGTACACCCAATTTCAACAATACCACCATACTTGCCCAAGAGCCTAATGCCTACAAAAGGAAGATCAGAGAAACCATTGAGATGGAAAAAGTTGGGTCAAAAAGTGTTGGGTAGTAAGAGCATTGAAACAGGCCACATACCGAACCAAGCATTCCTTAGAAGGGCAACAGACAGGAACTCCAATCTGAACTAGTACCCGCAAGTCAGTATATATAGCACTTCCAAACAAGTTACTACTGGCCCTGATGGTCAAGTGGTAGCGCTCTATACCCTCAATGAAACGACCAGAGTTCAATTCCCTTCACCGGTGAATTCTGTAGAAAGGAGTTTATTGTCATCTGAGGAAGGTAGACTAGGGAAATGTAGCATTATTATAACCACTGTATTGTTCGTTTATTGTGTGCCTACAGGCAGAATAAAAGCATTATATAATTTTTATGCAGGCCAAGAAATGGAGAATCATAATGTTATACACCAATCGCAAACAACCTTCGGCCAAATATTGTGCCATACAGCCCCTGATGAGTGGCTGCAATTTTTCATTTCACAGCATGTGACAGCAATGCTTTAATATATCTTGATCAAGTCAATAATCTATAATCTACCAGCAGGTAGAAGGTCTGGATGGACAAGGCCCTACAGTGTGTGATAAGTAGCTGCTATACTTATGTGCCAAAGGCCCAGCCCGTCAGGCAAGCACCGGTGGAAAACCCAATGGGTCCGGGTCTGAGTAATCTGCTAGGTATTATGCACGTTCAGAACAGTGCATATGAATATGATACACTACCCATTTCCTGTTGTGTGTGACTCGTTCATCAGGTCGTATTATTACCTTTTGCCAACCTAACCTACTATATTCCTTGACTTGTTATTGTTGTTAGTTGTGAGTCCCAAGTCTCAACTCAATTCCAGTCTCCCTGCACAGTTTTTTTTTTTGCAATATTCAGTGTATTTTTTGTAGGAAAATTTCGTGATAATTTTTAATTATGTCTTCTCTGTGGGGGTTTTTTGACTTGAAAGAAAGTGATCGTGCCATAGCAATTTGCAAGCTGTACAAAACCTCAATCACAAGAGAGGCGGACATTGAGGCTTCGAAGTGGGGAAATGAATCTGTTATTTTTCACTTGAAATCATTTCACCCAAGTTCATATGCCGATTATGAAAAACTCGAAAAAGACGACATTTTGAAACAAAAATAAACAGCCGCCTGTATGGTGTTAGTAGATGAAACTGAACAAACCAGACTGAAATCACGAAAAACCACCCAAATGAGCCTCGAAGAATCGTTCCAAAGTCAGACGAAGTACATAATGCAAGTAGTATGTATATTATAGGCTACATATCAGGCCCGGGCCCGGTGAAATTTGGAGCATGGTCGATCAGTGCATATGGCACCATACAGTGGAGTATAGCAGGCCTTTAACAGGTAAAAATGCGTCCAAGATGCGGATTGTTGTATTTTAAGGTTGTCGAGGTTTTGAGAATGGAGGCACGAGTGGATTCCAGAATTCGTCCAACACCCAGGCTTACCCGATTAATTGCTTAATTAGAGTGCTTAAACCTGACAATGCTTACCCCACAAATTAAGAGAGCTTAGTTCCTTAACTTGTCTCCCTATTACGTAATGAAAAAGAGCGGAGAAACTTCTCCTGATTTTATCTAACACAAAATCACCACTTACACATACAAATGGTGAGTGGGTGAGATAATATAAAAGTTCCCTCATGCTGGGAGAAACACCAGTATATTTTGCACACGGGGAGGCAAACATATAACACACTAATAATAAAGAGCCAATGCAATGCATGCATGCCGAAATTTGAGCTACAGTAAGACGCCTCTCAATGGTCCGCGTAGCTCGCTCCACTTTGGACTTGCGCACCTCTCCATACAAACGACAATTTTGGGGAAAATCTTACAAATCGGCGGAAACACACTACAACAGGATCAGCATACTTTGAGCTGCGGAGAAAGATGCATCTGGATGCAACCTACGCATCTCTGATGCAAATTTTTGAGGGTTAACATCCCCGGGTAGTGTAGAACTTTCGGGTACAATGCAGTACATGAGACGTACCTGTACATCATATTATGTGGTTATACTGTAAGATATGCATCACTTGTACTTGCACATCATGAAATGTGATCATACTGTAAGATATGTATCAGTAGGAAAAATTTTAAAGGGCAAAATGGAACAATCCTCACCTCCCAGCGTGCCTTTGAGCTTGACGCAAGCGCCGGACGCACATTGATGCGCAGCTATGCCTTTAAATTCCGGTTGAGCATTGATGGGCGTTTCTTTACAATTGCGGCCCAATGTAGGAGTTTTGACGCCTTTTTTGGTCAAATAGTCCAACAAAAAGGTCAAATTTTGTTGTTGCGATGAAGCGGCTGGTTCGGTCAAACACGTCAAGCATAGGGAGGCTTTGGCGTTGGTTACTGTAAGAAAAAAATGAAAGAGTAAGAAAAAAGAAAAGCAGAGGGAAAAAAGTACAAAGAAGAAAAAAAGAAAAAAACAAGAACAACAAAACGAAAGAAAAATAGAAAAAAGAAAATCAGAGGCAAAAAAGTAGAAAGAAGGAAAAAAGAAAAAACAAGAACAACAAAACAAAAGAAAAATAGAAAAAAGAAAATCAGAGGGAAAAAAGAAGAAAGAAGAAAAAAACAATAGAATAACAAAACAAAAGCAGAGGGAAAAAGTAGAAAGAAGGAAAAAAGAAAAGAACAAGAACAACAAAACAAAAGAAAAATAGAAAAAAGAAAATAAAAAAGTAGAAAGAAGAAAAAACAATAGAATAACAAAACAAGAGCAGGGGGAAAAAGTAGAAAGAAGGAAAAAGGAAAAAAAACAAGAACAACAAAACAAAAGAAAAATAGAAAAAGGAAAATCAGAGGGAAAAAAGTAGAAAGAAGAAAAAACAATAGAATAACAAAACAAGAGCAGAGGCAAAAAGTAGAAAGAAGGAAAAAAAAACAAGAACAACAAAACAAAAGAAAAATATAAAAAAGAAAATCAGAGGGAAAAAAGCAGAAAGAAGAAAAAAACAATAGAATAACAAAACAAGAGCAGAGGGAAAAAGTAGAAAGAAGGAAAAAAGAAAAAAACAAGAACAACAAAACAAAAGAAAAATAGAAAAAAGAAAATCAGAGGGAAAAAAGTAGAAAGAAGAAAAAAAGAAAAAAACAAGAACAACAAAACAAAAGAAAAATAGAAAAAAGAAAATCAGAGGGAAAAAAGTAGAAAGAAGAAAAAAAGAAAAAAACAAGAACAACAAAACAAAAGAAAAATAGAAAAAAGAAAATCGGAGGGAAAAAAGTAGAAAGAAGAAAAAAAGAAAAAACAAGAACAACAAAACAAAAGAAAAATAGAAGAAAGAAAATCAGAGGGAAAAAAGTAGAAAGAAGAAAAAAAGAAAAAAACAAGAACAACAAAACAAAAGAAAAATAGAAAAAAGAAAATCAGAGGGAAAAAAGTAGAAAGAAGAAAAAAGAAAAAAACAAGAACAACAAAACAAAAGAAAAATAGAAAAAAGAAAATCAGAGGGAAAAAAGTAGAAAGAAGAAAAAATACAATAGAATAACAGAACCAAAGCAGAGGGAAAAGAGTAGAAAGAAGGAAAAAAGAAAAAAACAAGAACAACAAAACAGAAGAAAAATAGAAAAAAGAAAATCAGAGGCAAAAAAGTAGAAAGAAGAAAAAAAGAAAAAAACAAGAACAACAAAACAAAAGAAAAATAGAAAAAAGAAAATCAGAGGGAAAAAAGTAGAAAGAAGAAAAAAGAAAAAAACAAGAACAACAAAACAAAAGAAAAATAGAAAAAAGAAAATCAGAGGGAAAAAAGTAGAAAGAAGAAAAAAAACAATAGAATAACAAAACCAAAGCAGAGGGAAAAAGTAGAAAGAAGGAAAAAATAAAAAAACAAGAACAACAAAACAAAAGAAAAATAGAAAAAAGAAAATCAGAGGGAAAAAAGTAGAAAGAAGAAAAAAAGAAAAAAACAAGAACAACAAAACAAAAGAAAAATAGAAAAAAGAAAATCAGAGGGAAAAAAGTAGAAAGAAGAAAAAAAGAAAAAAACAAGAACAACAAAACAAAAGAAAAATAGAAAAAAGGAAATAAAAAAGTAGAAAGCAGAAGAAAACAATAGAATAACAAAACAAAAGCAGACGGAAAAAAGTAGAAAGAAGGAAAAAAGAAAAAAACAAGAACAACAAAACAAAAGAAAAATAGAAAAAAGAAAATCAGAGGGAAAAAAGTAGAAAGAAGAAAAAAAGAAAAAAACAACAAAACAAAAGAAAAATAGAAAACAGAAAATCAGAGGGAAAAAAGTAGAAAGAAAAAAAGAAAAAAACAAGAACAACAAAACAAAAGAAAAATAGAAAAAAGAAAATAAAAAAGTAGAAGGAAGAAAAAACAATAGAATAACAAAACAAGAGCACAGGGAAAAAGTAGAAAGAAGAAAAAAAGAAAAAAAAACAAAAACAACAAAACAAAAGAAAAATAGAAAAAAGAAAATCAGAGGGAAAAAAATAAAAAGAAGGAAATAAAATCAATCCAAAGTGCAACGAAAAACTAATTAATAAAAAAGACAGTAAAAGCAGAGAAAAGAAATACAACAAAAAATGAAATGAAAGAAAAAGCAAGAAAAGGAAAAAAGCAAAAGAAAGAACAATAGGGAAAACAAACAGAATAGAAGAGAAAAGAAAAACAAAACGGAAAAAACAGAAAAATGAAAAGAAACCATACAAGAGAAAGCAATAAACAGGAAAAAATCAAAAAAAAGAAAAGAAAAGATGAGCAAAAGAAACGAAGAAAAGAAAAAAAGAAAAGAAAGCAGAACAAGACGAAGAAAAAGAAAGACAAACAAAAAAAACACAGAGGAAAAGAAAAAATTGAAAGGATGGAATAGATAAAAAAACGAAGAATAAGCAAAAGAAAAGAAGAGCAAATAGCAAAAGAAAGTAAAACATGAAAAAAAGAAAAAAAGAAAAGCAAAGAAAAAATAAATAGAGCAGAAAAAAATAAAATTAAAATAAAAGAGAATTAAAACAAAGGAAAATAGAAAAAGAAAAGCAGAGCAGAGCAAAAAACGAAAAACAGAAGAAAGGAAAAACAAACAGAAAAAGAACAAGAAACGAATACAATAGGAATAAAAACCAAAGAAAAGAAAAGCAATAGGAGAAGAAAATCAAAAATAACAACAAAAAAATAGAATAGAAAATAGAAGAACAAATCATAACAAAAAAACAAAAGGGAATTAAAACAAAGAAAAAAGAAAAGAAAACGGAAAACAAAAGAAAAATGAAAATAGAAAAAGAACAAGAAAAGAATACAATAGAATCTAAAATCAAAGAAAAGAAAATCAAAAGCAGAGAAAAATCGAAAATAACCAAAAAAGATAGAAAGCAAAAGGCAGAAAAGGAATATAAAAAATTTAATAGATAAGAAAAACGAAAGATAAGCAAAAGAAAAGAAAAGCAAATAGGAAAAGAAAAGCACAACAAAATAAAAACACAAGATGAAAAAATAAAAAGAAAAGAAGAGCAAAGATAAAAAAACACAGAAAAAGAACAAGAAAAGAATAGAATAGAATCAAAAACTAGAGAAAAAAAACTTAAAAAAAAGAAAAAAAAGCGAATAGAGAAAAGAATAGAATAGATAAGAAAAACGAAACATAAGCAGAAGAAAAAAATCAAATAGGAAAAGAAAAGCAGAGAAAAAAAATACAATACAGCTGAAAAATAAAGCGAAGAAATCATAATAGAAAAACAAAAGAGGACTAAAACAAAGCAAAAAAAGGAAGGAAAAAAAGGAAAGCAGAACAAATTGAAAAACGAAAGAAAAAAATAGCAGAAAAAAGGCAAGAAAAGAATAGAACAGAATCAAAAACTAAAGAGAAGAACAACAAAAGAAAAAAAGAAAAAAACAAAAAAAGAAAAGAAAGTAGAATAAAAGCCAGAAAGCAAAGCAAAAAAAAGAAATAAAGAAGAAATGAAGTGAGACACTAAAACTACAAAAAAGAAAAAGCAAAGAAACAAAAGGAAAGATGAAAATGGGAGAGAAAATCAATCAATAGAAAATGATGAAATAAAACAAGAAAAAGAAAGCAAAGAAAAAGAGAAGAAAGAAAAGAAAGAAAAACAGAACAAAAGAAAAAAAACAAAAGAAAAGAAGTGGACAAAAGATAACGAATAAAATAGAGCATGAAAAATAGAAAAAATAGAATAGACCACCATCAAAAACTACAACGAAAGAAAAACAAGAGAAAAAAGAAAGCAAAAGAAAAGTGAAGAAAAAGTCAAAAAGAAAAGAAAAAACAGAAAAAAAAGAAATAATCAAAGCAAAAAACGTGGAAGAAAACTGAAAACAAAAAAAGCAGAAGAAAGAAAAAGAATAGTGTATAAAATCAAAGCAAAAAAACAAAGGAGAAAAGAAAAAACAAAAAAGCAGAAAAAAATAAAAAATACATTAAAAGTGTAAAAAACTAAAGAAAATGGAAGAAAACATGCAAGGAGAGAAAAAAGGGAAGAAAAAATCAAGGCCAAGCAACAGGAAAGGGAAAAATAACAAAACAAAAGTAAAAGAAAATAACAAAAAGCAGAAAAAAATAAAAAATACACTAAAAATCGAAAAAAAACAAAAGAAAAAAAGAAAAGGAAAAAAGTAAATAAAAGAAACAAAAGAAAATGGAAGAAAAGAAAAAATCAAGGCCAAGCAACAGGAAAGGGAAAAATAACAAAACAAAAGTAAAAGAAAATAACAAAAAGCAGAAAAAAAATAAAAAATACACTAAAAATCGAAAAAAACAAAAGAAAAAAAGAAAAGGAAAAAAGTAAATAAAAGAAACAAAAGAAAATGGAAGAAAAGAAAAAATCAAGGCCAAGCAGCAGGAAAGGAAAAAATAACAAAACAAAAGTAAAAGAAAATAACAAAAAGCGGGAAAAAAAATAAAAAATACACTAAAAATCAAAAAAAAGAAAAGAAAAAAGAAAAGAAAAGGAAAAAAGTAAAGAAAAGGAAAAAAGTAAATAAAAGAAACAAAAGAAAATGGAAGAAAAGAAAAAATCAAGGCCAAGCAGCAGGAAAGGGAAAAATAACAAAACAAAAGTAAAAGAAAATAACAAAAAGCAGAAAAAAAATAAAAAAAATACACTAAAAATCGAAAAAAACAAAAGAAAAAAAGAAAAAAAGTAAATGAAAGAAACAAAAGAAAATGGAAGCAAAGAAAAAAGGGAAGAAAAAATCAAGGCCAAGCAACAGGAAAGGGAAAAATAACAAAACAAAAGTAAAAGAAAATAACAAAAAGCAGAAAAAAATAAAAAATATACACTAAAAATCGAAAAAAAGAAAAAAGAAAAGAAAAAGAATAAAGTAAATAAAAGGAACAAAAGAAAATGGAAGGAAAGAAAAAAGGGAAGAAAAAATCAAGGCCAAGCAACAGGAAGGGAAAAATAACAAAACAAAAGTAAAAGAAAATAACAAAAAGCAGAAAAAAAATAAAAAATATACACTAAAAATCGAAAAAAAACAAAAGAAAAAAGAAAAGGAAAAAAGTATGAAAATCAAAGCGAAGCAACACGAAAAGAAACAGGAACAAAACAAAAGAAAAAAGAAAAGAAAAAAGCTAGCAGAAGAGAGGCAAGGAGGAGAAAAGCAAAGCAAAACAAAAGAAAAGGAAGAAGATAAAAAAGAAAAGCGAAACAAAAACCATATGGAAGTAAAAGCAAAAGAAAAGGAAACAAAGCAGGCAAAAATAAACAAAGTAGAAAAAAAGATAAACAAAAGGATAAATGAAACACAAAAAATAAAAGAAAGCAAAAGAAAAGTAAAGAAAAAACAGGAAAAAAAGAAATAATCAAAGCAAAAAACATGGAGGAAAACTGAAAACAAAAAAAGCAGAAGAAAGAAAAAGAATAGTGTATAAAATCAAAGCAAAAAACAAAGGAGAAAAGACAAAACAAAAAAGCAGAAAAAAATAAAGATACCCCTGTACAAAACATATACATCAAAGTTTGCCACGTTAACTATGTCGGGTGATACTGGGGTTGAAGAAAGTATAGTCGACGATATAATAGGATCCAAATTTCATTAAGCATACGGGTCATTGCAGGGGGTGTAGAAAGTAGTGTCACGTGTCCCATGGCCGTACATCACCTCTTCGTAACAATCGCAACACTGGCTCTGTAGTTCAAATGGAAGAACGCTGCACTATAGTCACAGAGACCCGGGTTTGAATCCCAGACGAGCATTATTTTTCGAACAGTGTTTGGCGATGGTTACAATGGCAACGCGTTACCCAATACCTGTCAGCAGGCCTGAAGCTTCAATGTGGAAAATTCAACTTCCATATGTACAAAGCATGCCCAAAGCTTCAACACGTAAAATTTGACTCCCATGTACAAAGTACGCCGGAAGCTTCGATAAGTAAAATTCGTCCTCAATGTTCCTCGGCCAACTTCGACGTCAAAATTGACAACACGAAGTCTTCCAAAACAATTTCAATGTGACTCTTAAAATCTAATGATCTAACAATTTTACTCATTTTTTTACAAAATTTTCTCAAAAATCTTTACTCGGGATACTTTTTTTACATTGTCGGGACAATTTTAGCACCAAAAAGATTGTTTGTCGCTCAGCATTCAGTATTAATAAACTTGGTTGTTATGCATCTGCACCCAATCCAGTCGAAATTTACTAAAAAAATTGTAGAAAGCCTTAGGAAGGTAGTAGGATTACTGCCCCAAAACGTCACTTATCCATATTGTTCTGTTACATATATTTTATTGTTGAATTATGCATCAGTGTAAATTCACAATATATGATATGAGTATTCGATTACTGTATATAAATTTATTCCATGATTTACTGTCTCAAGGATGTCTGAGTTGCCCTATATTCACATTCCTATAAATTCACTTAAAGTGTTCTGTTTTGAACGTCTCGCACCCAGAAGCCATTATTGACCCAATGGAAGACGTTACATAATTAATTTGAACATCGGCACCTGGCCCTCATAACTCACATGAAGATACACATTCCCATAGGTACAGTAATCCCCCCCCCAAATCGTAAAGACACCTGTCCTGTAATAAAATATAGAAACCCCAACCCAGACATGGGTCTCAAGTGGAACAGTAGCCGGGGTTCATTACAGAAGCATATACATGCGTAATTAATAAGGAAGCAGGTAGGCGTGGCTAAGCCTACCATAAGATCGAAGCACATAGACAGAGAAGCTGAGCATAACACAGAAAGGCGTGGTAAAGTATACTATAGTTAGGAAGCACAAAAGGCGTGGTTAGGTAAGCATACAGTACACTGAAGGGTAGGAAGCAAGCAGTGATGATTGGTTGGAAGAAGATTTCATTAGGGGACCCCCCACGGATCAAGGGTGTGGTCAACAGGAAGCAGTATAAAAGGGGAAGGAAGCGTGAAATAGTTTAGTTGTTTCATATTTTGATGTTTCTCAGCCAAGTCACAGGCACAGACCTGGATTTTTGTGACAGGCACTGCTGCAGTCACAACAGGCGATGCAGGGCTGTGCAGTCAGTGGTAGAGAAGCTACCACCCAGTGTGCGAGAACCGTTACATCGTGACTGTACCAGGGGGCCCCTTGCCTGCCTCAGCAGGGGGAGGGATGTTGTGACGAGGGTGTCATATTTCCCTAGGAGGCGAATGTGATGATGTGCGACCTTCAGGCATTTTCCTCTGAACCCGTAGACTTGATGTTTCTCAGCCAAGTCACGGGCCCAGACCTGAATTTTTGTGACAGGCACTGCTGCAGTCACAACAGGCGATGCAGGGCTGTGCAGTTGGTGGTAGAGAAGCTACCACCCAGTGTGTGAGAACCATTACACACCTGAAAAACTAGGAGAGTACTCCCGAGAACCTTACCCAATGGCTCTCGTAAAAGTCGGGAATGTGAGATGCTGCTGTAGCAGAATATATGTCCAATATAAATCTCGACGGCCAATAAAGAATCGGTAAATAAAAACTAGTTTGGCCACCCCACTCTATTGGCATAAAAGAAGAATAACAAAATATGATAGACTCGCACAAAATACATAAATTTGTTGCTTTTTAAAGCCAGTCATGCCCACGTAATGACGCCTTTTGGCCATCTTCACAATTTGTATGGATGGGACGCCTGCTACCGTAAGTGCATCCCCAACAGACATTGCTTCATCAATTTTAAGTTGGTCGAGGAACATCAAGGTCAAATTTTACACATTGAAGCTTTAGGTGTACTTTCTACAGCCCCTGTACCACCCCGCAGGCTTTACAAAATTTACAAATTACAAAAAAAATTTACAAAATTTTTTACAAAACAAAAAATCTTTACAAAAAAATACAAATTTACAGAATTACAAAGCTTTACAAAATACGAAAAACAAAATTGACAAAAAAACAAAAACAAAACAAAAATTTACAAAATTAAAGAATTTTGTGACAAAAAGTGGTCACAGCAACCACCTCAACTAGGAATTGTTGCAAAAACAGAGCACCTTTCCTGTTGCTTGGTTGGCCTCGGTTGGTTAGAGCGTGCGGATGGTAGTGGCAAGGTCCTGGGTTCAACTCCTGGACCAAGCCTAACTTTTACTGAAGCCCTGAGTAGTGGGAACAGGTTGCCTCAACAACATCATGGACTATACTTTCTACACTCCTGTTGTAGTGGTGTGTCTGACTATTCATTATGCAGCATGCCCTGCACTCACCACCACTACAACACCCCTCCCACCTTCAAGGAGGGAGGCCCCTGATACACTCACCAATGTGGTATGCCCAAATCCATGTGGCCCGCATGTCAGAAGAATAATGCTCAGTGAGGGGCTGGAACCCTCAACCTTCTGCATACCAAGCAGATGAGCTACCAACTGCACTAACTGAGCCATGTGGATAGTTCGGAAATTGTGGTTGTAGTGGTGGTGGTGAGTGTGGGGCTTGCTGCGTAATGAATAGCCAGACACACCACTACAACACTCCCTGTATTGCCCCACACAGTTGAGGCAGTAATGTTTAATGTATATGTTTTGTACAGAGGTATCTTTTGTGTACCCCCTACATAGCCATATAGCTACTATCTATTGGACCAAACAAAGTTTTGTTAAATTTGGGTCCATTATCATCAAAAAAGTGAATTTGGCCCATCCCTATTAATGAAATCTTATATACCAATTACAGTACACCATTCAATTTTGGATAATAAAAAATCTTACATTTTGCAATAACAACTTGAATAATAGAATAAAATACTAACGACCGCATTGTCGCTGGTAGGATGCAATTTTCCATAATATAGCTAAAAATATGCACGCTCCATCCAATTTCCAGAATAATAAATGGCAGCCTGCTTCTTCTCTCTTAAAAATCTCAAGAATCTATAATTAGGTCAAAAGCGGAAACAATGCTAATTGACGCGGAATGTGATTTTCCACCGTCGCCTGAACCACCAAGAATGTTGGCAATCGGAGATGCAGCAATCTTCCATGTTTTATCCAGGCGACAAAGTTCTCGCCACCCCGAAAAGACATTCTATAAAAGTTCCTAGAGAAGAATAGTAGTGGTGGTAGAGGAGACACTCTTTTATATAGAAGCCCACACACGACTGCTTTTCCTTTTCGGAAAAGAGCGAAAAGCGCCAAAGATATAATTCCACTACTACCAAAGGAAATAAAGCGCACATTTTCTATATAGTGTAGGGTTTTATATAGAACGAGATGTGGTAATCAATTCTACCATTATCTCATTTATAAACGCTCTAGGAGGAGCAAAAAAGTTTGAGAAAAACTCCTAGCTGCAGCAGAGAAGAACAGAAATAGTAGTCTGCTGCTTGCGCAAAAATAAATTAAATTAGATTCTCCAACTTATTTGCATAATTTATATGCTAAATGGTGAACAGGGGCGTTTTTCTTACAGGAGGAAAATGTGCGAGAGAAAAATAAGAAAAGACATAATTAGCGATAATTAGGAGAAAAGTGTTTTTGTGGATAAAAATACTGTAATGTGTTGAAATGGGACTTTGGTTATGTTAGACAATAAGAGGAACTAATCACTTCTCCACTACTTCACCTATACAGAATCATACACTTACTTAGACTTGTCACATGTGGCACAGCTGTACATCACCCCTTCCTAACAATCGCAACACTGGCTCAGTAGTTCAATGGGAAGAATGCTGCACTATAGTCACAGAGACCCGGGTTCGAATCCCGGTCGAGCATTATTTTTCGAACAGTGTTTGGCGATGGTTACGATGGCAACGCGTTTACCCATTACGTGTCAGAGGTAGTCCCTCATGCACTGTACCCCATTGGGCAACAAGTGCCTTCCACTGGGTTCAGTTCTATATGGCAATCTTGGCCTCTTCCCATGATATACCAAGCATTCACAGATCTTCTATGAAGGTCAGTCACCGTGTGGTTCTTGTTTCCATCTTCCTTGTGGCCACGTCCATGCAATAGCACCTTTTCGGGAGTTGTGAAGCCTGTTATCATAAGATATAACCGGCAAATTGAAGTTGGCATTCAGTCACGATGTCATTGAGGGGGTGCATGGTAGTTCTATAATGGATTTCTTCATTGGTGATGCAGTCCCAGTATGAAACTTGCAGGCTTCCCCGCAGCCATCATTGTTGGGCAACATTAAGCAGCCTCATCATCCTCATTGACATCTTTGACATTTCACAAGCATTAATTGTTGTTGCGAGGAAAATGATGTTGAGTAGACAAATTTTTGTCGCTATGTTGATCTTTGGGGTTAACCAAATCAATTTAAACAGCTAAAAGACTGCTCCTGCCTTCCCAATGTGGCATGCTACATTCTGGACCGCATTGCCTTCATCCATCAAGATGCTGCCCAAGTAGCTGAATCTATCAACCTTCTCAATTCACTGTTGGCAAATTGTCACAGAGTACCTTGCTATAGCATATCTGATTCTCATGATCTTCATTCTATTTCCACTTATCCGGAGTCCAATCTTGACTGCTTCTTGTTCCAGACTTGTCATGTCTTGCATGCTTTTCTTTGTGGTTCCAAGGAAAGCGATGTCATCTGCAAAGTCAAAATCTGTCAGGCGATTTGGTTCTCCTAACAGGACTCCGAATCTGTCTCAATTCTCAGCCTTGTGTAGATTGTGCCCCTGCCGCACACTGGTGTCGATGAAAAAATAGCCCATGTTGCCCTCTTTTGTGCCGATGCAACAACTAGAGTTGAGGTATAGGGTCCAGAAAACCTCAACAAACTGGTCAGGAATGCCATAGGACCTTGTTATAGTCCAAGGCGAGTCATGGTGGAAACTATCAAATGCCTTAGTGGAGTTGATGAAGTTAATGGAAAGCCATTGTTGGTATTCCAGGCTCTGCTCAATGATGCTTGTCAGGGTGAAAATTTGTTCATTGCATGATCAGCTGTGGCATAAGTAAGCCTGATTTTCATGGAGCTATTCGTCCATATCCGTGGCTTGCCTTTGTTGAACCTTTCCTCTTGCTTGGTTGACTCAGTTGATTAGAGCATGTGGACAGTATCTGCAAGTCCCGGACTGAACCTAACTTTTACTGAAGTCCCAACTAGGAGGAACAGGTTGCCTCAACACCTTTACCTCATGAGTAGGACAATGCTGAAGACTTTATCAGCAACTGAAAGGAGTGTAATTCCTCTCCAGTTGTTGCAGTCCACCAGGTTGCCTTTCTCCAAGTGTTTGATGATGACTCATTTTCCCCCATTCTCAGCAACTCTCACTGTCGACCAACACAAGTTGACAAAATCTGTCAGTTTGTCCATGAGGCACCATCCACCATGTTTGAGCATTTCTGCTGACACTACATCAATGCTGGGGACTTTGTTATTCTGTACAAAATGACTGATTTAACTTTTCCGAGTTTTCTGGTTTCCGTTTCAGTTCTGCATTTTTTGAATTTACAGTTTCAGTTTTCAGATTTTCAAAACTACATTTGTAGTTTTTGTCCTTTATTCTATAGTTATTGATGTTGAAAGAGGAAATGGGTGAGCAATGTTATGTTTCTCATTTGTTGTATAGAAAAAAATGGATAGGTAATGCTGATCTGATATCTCGAGGAATTGATGAAGCTATTGCGCAAATGATTGCTGTTGATGATCAACCTTTTAATGTTTTCGATAATCCAGGTTTCATCAACTTAATGATGAAAAAAGTCAATGGGGGATAATGAGTGATGAAGCTAGAAGTAAGCCAGCTTAGTGCACCAGCTATGAGTGATAGTTATACAGGCCCTAGCAAGGGGTACACAAGAAATACTCCGGTGCAAAACATAGGCAGTGATACATGGGGTGTAGAAAGCATAGCTAACAATTTAAATTTGTGTAACCTGTCCAGCGATACAGGGGGTATAGAAAGTATAGTCAACAATTTAATATGATCTGAATTTCCTTGAACTGGGGATACAGGGGTATAGAAAGTACACCCAAGGCTTTAACCTGTAAAATTCAACGTCCATGTAGAAAGTACAATTAAAGCTTTAATGAGTAAATTTGGACTTTCATGTAGAAAGTATGCTGAAAGCTTCAACAGGTGAAATTCGACCTCAATGTAGAAAGTACGCTTGAAGTCTTAATGTGTCAAGTTGGATTTCAATAAAGAAAGTAGACATCAAACTTCAACAGGTAAAATTTGACTTCCATGTCGAAAGTATGCTGCAAGCTTCAATAGGTAAAATTCGACCTCAATGTATAAAGTAAACCTTAGCCAACTAGTACATTAAACTTGATGACACAATATCCCCCCAATAGAGCTCATAGAATTTAATGATCTAACAGGTTTACTCAATTTTTTACAAAATTATGCTTATGTATTGTATTCATTGAAAGACGCGTCCTGAATATTTAAAAATTGTATCCCAAAAAAAATTTTTCTAAAAATGAGTAAACATGTTAGCTCGTTAGATTGTAAGAGTTGTGTTGGGAGATATTGTGTCATCAATTTTAATGTCTGAGTTGGCGGGGGCGTACTTTCTACATTGAAGTGGAATTTTACCCATTGAAGCTTCCAGCGTACTTACGAAATGGAAGTTCAATTATACCATTGAGGGTAATTTATACATCAATGTCGAATTTTACACATTAAAGCTTCAGGTGTAATTTCTACGTCAAAGTTGGATCTTACATATTAAAGCTTCAGGCATACTTTCTTCACCTCCCTTATCACCCTGCATGCTTAACAAAATCTAGATCTGTAGACTAAACTTTCTACGCACCCTGTATGGCCCCACACATTGGATTGTCAGCTATACTTTCTACATCCCCCGTATCACCCTGCACAGTTGAGGCAATATACTTGGATGCCTAAGTTTTCTACATGGGTATCTTTCGTAAACACCCTGCACAGGCCCGTATAACTACTATGAGCGCGGCTATTCAGTGGTGCATGAATCATCTTTCTGCTATTCTAAAACCATATTTCAGGCCAATCAGTAAGCAAGCTATCATTTCTGAAATATAATTTCATTGAATTTTTTTAATAAAAAAATGGATTTTGTGTGTAGGGATTATCAGCAGATATACTTATATAACTTTCCAGGATCTGGATGCAGAATAAGCATTTTCAATTATCCCTATCTGGCTCCTGGAGGACCTATTTCAACTACCTAACCTGGATAATTCCAAATGCAGTTTAGACATAATTCATACACTCCAACATATTGACACTAAGACAACATTATAGGGTAATGTTGAGGTGGTCTCAGGTGCACGTGTTCAGCTTCCGGCCTCAGTGCGCAGGCGGTTGGATGCGGCGAAAAGTGGCGAAAAGAAAGTGATAAATTTGCATAGGTTTATGCTGCCACTGTTTCGCGTTTTTGGTGTCTTTTTGTCATTGTTAAAAAAGACTTAGTTTTATGGAGCGTCGCCGTCATCGTCTTTATTATAATATTTTTGTTTATTATTTTATATTGGCGTCGCCCTTCGTCACCCAATACACTTTGGACCTGTAAGTGTATTGTTTTGTGAGCGTAGTGGAAGGAGTTTTTAAGATTAGGAGTGGAGACTTGGGTAGGAGCTCCTGAGGTACGTGCCAAGGTGTTCTGCCTGAGGTTTAGTGAAAGTTCTGGTGTATATCTGGTGAAACGTCTGGGAGAGTTTGGTGTTTGTTGTTGTTGTTAGCCTGTGGTTAGAACTGTTGCTTTATTGTGACCCCACAGCTGCCTAACAGTAAGATAAGGAATACTTACTTCATTGATTTCATAATAACAGTATTTAAATTTTTAAAACTGATTTGTGGTATACTGTGCTTCAAAATCAAGAGTTTTTCGACAGTTTCAGCATATAATCTCTTTCTCTTTGGTAAATAAACAACTGAACAATTGCTCTCAAGGAACGCTGGTTGCTGGTGACACGCAATGGGTAAACACGTTGCCATCGTAACCATCGTCAAACACTGTTCGAAAAATAATGCTCGACCCGGATTCGAACCCAGGTCTCTGTGAGTATAGTGCAGCGTTCTTCCGATTGAACTACCGAGCCAGTGCTGCAATTGTTAGGAAGGGGTGATGTACGGCCGTGCGATACGTGACACTGGGACTGCCAAAAAGTGCTTATTCTACAGGAAAAAGTTTTCACAATGTCCCCCAGAGGACATCACAACAAAGTGTAAACGAGTGTGAAATTGATCAATAGCGCAATTAATGCTATTTTGGGATAAAAATGGAAATGTACTTTTCGCTATCAACCTTTGACTTCAGTTCAATAAAATGAATACTCATTTTTCCGAGTTTAGAAATGCGAGCCTGAACCATAATTTTTTTGGAGAATGCTTTGGTTCAATAATTAAATTTTGTGCATGAATATCTCATTTGAACTGTTCTTTAGAATAAACATGCAAATTTTGACTATTGACAGGTGGCGTATCAATTAAAAAATCCTCGTCATTGGTAGAAATTAATTGATTCAAGTCAGATTTCCTGATTAAGCGAAGCAATCTTTTCCGCCCTTACCAAACGTTTTTCTTTCGTTTTTTTGTTAAGTTCTTGAAGAGACATCCATTTAAATGCACGAACATTATTTTCTTTCGAATAATTGATTAATGGGTGGTTGTGAAATGTGAAGTTTGCGGCTAATTTTACGTTGTGACAAGTGAACTCTAGCTCAGTTTTTTTTCCACTTATGGCTAATTCGATAGCATTCCTTGCATTTTCCTTCGTCATAGCAATCCTTGGTCGACAACTGCCAATAATTCAATCACTAGATCCAGTTTTCCATATTTTTTCGACCAATCTTTGAATGCCAGAATAGGTCCAACTTGACTGATAAAATGTCTTAAAAATCTGTCGAGCCCCATATCTGTTGTTCACTGGCTTCAAGACAAACATCCGGGACTTTGGCCATATTTTTCCCATAATTAAAGCAATTTGCATAAAACTTGGCCTGTAGCTTAGGGATACATTATGTTACAATGTGTAAATGTTTCATTAAATTCTCTCAATGTAAAGTAAAGTTATAGCCTAAAGTGCACTGTACCCTTTTTTTGAATCACCCTGTATAAACTGTTACATTAATAGCACGACCATAAGAATCATATACAGGGTGGCCCACACATATCTATTCCAGATTTTGTTTTGCTACAGTATCTTCAATAATTACTCAAACTTAATGTAATTTTGTAACATTAGAATTTAATTCAGTATTATTATAGGACGCTCCGACTATTATTTTATATTTTAACCATAATTATCCATGGCCTACTTCATTTTGGAACGAGCAAAAGTTGCTTCATGGTATGAATGGACGGGCAGCTTCGTAATGGTTCAAAGAAAATTCCGAACGGCATTTAACTGTGATCCACCATCACACCACAGCATTTCCAAGTGGCATAGGCTATTAATGGAGACTGGGTCAGTGCAGGATAGTAAATGAAATCACAGTTGTTCTGCCCATTCGGGCGAAAATTCAGCAAGAGTGACAGAACATTTCACTGAAAATCCTCATTCCTCAACACGTCGTGCCGCTAATGCCCTAATGATGAGCTGTACAACAATTCAAAGGATTTTAAAACATTTGAAGTGGCACCCTTACAAAGTGCATATTGTCCAGAAAATAACAGAAGAAGATAAAGAAAATGGATTAGAATTTGCACAGAATGAAATTGACCAAATGGATCAATGAAATTGACCGAATGGATCGTCGTGTGACTGTTCAAGACATCGTCACTGAAGTAGGCATCAGCGCTGGTATCGTTCATAAAATTTCGCACGAAAACCTGTTTCTGAGTAAGGTTTGTGCGCGCTGGGTGCCTAGACTGTTGGGAGCAGTTGCTGTTGGAGATCCATGCAGTGGAGCAAGAAGATTTTTATAGGCGATTGATCACTGTGGATGAAACCCCGTTACCTTACTACAACCGTGAGACCAAAGCTCAATCCATGCAGTGGCAGCGAAAAGATGAAGGGGCACCGGTTAAGGCCAAAAGCACCCCATCAAGGTCATGGTCACCGTATTCTGGGATTGCAAAGGCATCATACTGATTGATTATCTGGAGCATAGCACCACTATCAATGCTCAGTATTACTCCAAGTTACTCGTGGATCTGCGCAAGGCATTGAAAGAAAAACGACCTGGAAAGCTGCACATGGGACCATTGCTGCAACATGATAATGCCCGACCCCATACCGCTAAGTTTACGCAATGGACTATAGCTGAGCTACAATGGGAATTGCTGCCACATCCAGCCTATTCCCCAGATTTGTCACCCAGCAATTACCACCTGTTTTCCAAATTGAAAAAACCGCTCCGTGGAAGGCATTTTGGGTCCTTGAAAGAGTTGCAATGGGCTGTCGACCAATGGGTCAAGGTGACCCCTATGGAATTCTACGAGGAAGGTCTGAAAAAGTTGCCAGGATGCTGGAAGAAATGCATTGAAGAGAAGGTGGATATGTTGAAAAAAGCGATATATTTCAAAATTTGAATTGATTTCGTTTACTATATATTTTATGTCTAGCACGAATTAAATGAACGCCCGTCGTAAATAGTCAATATTATCTCCAAATGCTACAAATCAAATTTTATCCTGAATTGCAAGCTCGTCAAATTGAAAACGAAGTCATTTTTATGCAAGATGGTGGGCTGCCTCATTGGGGAAGAAATGTTTGCGATTCACGAGCAATTTTTATAGGTGACTGATCACCAAGGATGAAACCCCAATACCTTACTACAAACCTGAGACCAAGATTCAATCCATGCAATGGCAGTGAAAGCGAGGTCATGGTTATGCTGTTTTGGGATTGTGAATGCATCATATTCACTGATTACCTGGAGCATGGAGCCACTTTCGCAGCTTGGTATTAATTACCCCAAGTTTCTCTTAGATTTAAAGAAAAACGACCTGAATAGCTACAGAGCTGACCATTACTGCAACATGGCAATGCCGGATCGACCATTCCAGAGTTAGGTTGAAAATTACTGCCACACCCAGCCAGCTTATTTCCCAGATTTGGCACTCCAATGACTACTACCACCTGTTTTCTAGAAAATTAAAGTAGCAGAACTGACTCAGTGGCTGAAATGGTACATGTTCATTGAAACAATTTGGTGGCTGAAATGACACGGTCGCTTAACCAAAATGCAATTTGAATGACTCTGAAAGAAAAATTACACGTACCAAAAAGGAAAGTGAAACATAAACTAAGATAAACTGATAAAAATAAATACGAAGAAAAGAATGAGGAAAATTATTTAGTAATAGAAATTGAAAATAAACAACAAGAAACCAAAAAATATAAAATTTATGGAAAAAAGCTTCAAAATTTAGTCGATAAAATTTTTTTACTTGTGCAAAGTAAAAGGCTTCTAATCAACATCCAAAAAATACAATAATTACAAAAAAATACTTACTAAATCGCGCAAACAGGAGAAAACATGGTCAAAATTATGTTCTTAAAATTGACCAATCGCCGTTACATTTTAGACAATAGACTTTTCTAACCGGGAAAGATCCGGACGAAACATACGAAATGGAAAATTCTTGTCCATTTAGGAATGCGAAACCGAAAATGTTCATCTGATGAGGAATAATGATCGATTTACATTGAGCACAAATTTCTAAATCGTATTCTAATTGCGAACGAAGAATTTCCGGGAGGTGATCGGTACGTAATCTGAAAAAAAATTTTGAAATTCCTAGAGCGAATAAGAAGAAACATCAAATATAATTTTTTGACAATTTTTTTCTGAAAAGATACATTAATTTGGAAAACTTACTGATTTTTCTCTACAGCAGCTAAACTGAGATACAAAAGTGGCGGCAAAATTCCTTTAATCGGCAAATGATATTTAAGCAATCTAAAAGAAAGGATATTAAACATTAAATACTAGGAATGGGTCGGATCCACTTTTTCTGCACAAAATACTTTGTTCATTATATTTATATGTTAAATATAATCTTCTTCATCAACACTGCTGCTGGTCAAAAAGTCATTAAATGAACCAATTTCACACTTATTTTCAGTTTTTTGCTCTTTAGCTACTGTCGGAATTATGATCTGGCTTTGATCATTAAGATTACTAACTAAGATTTGGATAGGCCGTGTATCGACATTTGCACATATCTACCTAAATTTTTGCATCTATTGCGTTGGCAAGAGAGTAATGTCAATTTTTGATCATGAGTTATCAATCAACTTTTTCCTTAAAATCCAGTCAAATAAATTGAGTTGCCCAGACCATACACCCAGTTTATTTGAATAAACACCGCAGCGTTTATTTTTTCAAACATACATTTGGTGCGGCGTTTATTTAATTTTTGAGTTTAACATCACAAATTTTAATAAAATTTTTACTTTTTCAACAATCAATGCATATGTTTTACTTATTAACAAATTTTTATAAAAGCAGCTGATAATGGTATAAATAAGGGAATTTCAACTGTTACAATTACATCATCTGAACTTAATTCTAACCCATCCAAATAAACTGATTTTTCCATTACAAATATACTGATTTTTCCACTCAAATAAATGCCCCAGCATTTATACAAGGGCAGCATTTATTCCTTTTATTGGAACAAAAGTGCGGCATTTATTCAAATAAATGTTGAGAGTGGCCAAAGCAGCCACCTCAACTACGAATTGTTGCAGAAAGAGAGCTCCTTTCCCGCTGCTCGGTTGGCTCAGTTGGTTGGCGCATGCGGACAGTAGCTGCAAGGTCCTGGGTTCAAGTCCCAGACCAAGCCTAACTTTTACTGAAGCCCCGAGTGGCCGGAAAAGGTTGCCTCAACATAAATACAGTATGTCATTGCATATGAGTATCATTTGGGCAGACCTGGAGCTGAAGCAATGAGAAATATATGGCAAGCAAATGATGAAACTGCGGCGTCCAAATGTGCAATTGAATGGTAGTCTGCAAAGTTAAGGACTGGCACCTGTAGTATCAAGGATGAACATTGTAGTGGATGACCAATTGAAATATCAGAAGCAGACATTCAGGAAAATCTGGACCTCGATCAAAAAGCAACCAGTAGGGAAGTAGCAGAAGTCCTCACCATTACCTACACTACTATCAAAAATCAAATGAAGCAGATGAACAAGGTTTGCAAGCTCCGAACATGGTTGCTTCACAAGTTGAGTGATCGTGATATACAACAGCATGTTGCCATTTTCATTTGGTTACTTTTGCCGAACAAAATCCAGCCTTTCCTTGATCAAATCATCACTGAAGATGAAAAATGGCCTGTTAACATCATCCAGAGACGACAATGGGTCAGCAAAGGCTCTAAATCAGCACAAGTGCTAATGCTGTAGTGTGTTTCTGCCGATTTCAGTCATTTTGTCAAACCCGGCATGAGGCCCGCAGGTAGCAAGTGGAGTGAGCAACGCGGACCATCAACAGTTGTCTTACTGTAGCGCAGGTCGGTACGTGTGCGCTGGCTCTCTCATTGTGTATTATTCATATGTGTTCTATTATATGTGTGCCCCGCTGGCCACTTTACGTTCTACTCGCCGCCTCCCCGCACGCGACATCTTTTTGTTTTGCTTCCCAGTGGGTGGGAGTGAATCGGCTATATTCTCGCCCCGTATCGTTTGTAAGTAAGTGTTTTTCGATTTAGTAAGATAAAAGTGAAAAAGTCTCTCTTTTTCGGTTTATACTTAATTAGGGAGACAATTAATGAAACATCTTTTCCTTAATTGATGGGGAAATTAGTGTTGGGTTTAAGTACAATTAATTAAGTTAATCGGGTAAACGTGGGTGTGGGAAACACATACATTAAGGAGGAATCCTGGGATCCCAATCCTGCCTGAGACTCAAAGCCCCAACCTATTTTAAAATACAACACTAACGCCGGATCTACACGCGCACAAGGTTATGTTATGTGTATGGTGGTCAACCTAGGGAATCGTCCACTCTGAGTTGCTTCCTGCTAGTTTGACCATCCCTACTAAAGTCTATGAAGACCAGCTTGATCATGTACAAAATGCCTCAATTCAAAAGCAACCTGAATTGGTAAACTGCAAAGGAGTACTTCTACTCCCAGACAATGCCAGTCCACATACCACAGCCATTGTCCAGGCAAAAAGCTTGGAATTAAATTGGGAGTTGTTACCCTATCCACCATATTCACCAGACCAATCATTAAAGCTTCAGAGGACAAAAATTTCATACCCCGGTACCCGTTTATTCATTACCCCGGTACCTGAATTACCCGGGTATACCCAAGTACATGTTAAAATGACTTGTAATGTTAAGGTACATAATACCAGACAGAAACACTGTGAAAATAGAATGATGCATTACACACACTCCGTAGTCCCTACTACATAATATTTTTCAACACTTGTGTTGAAACACTGGTTGTGTTGTTGTATACAATAGGCTGCATAGGTAGGTATATTGCGAATATAATGCTAGAGATGATGATTGATACACATCATCGACGATGCTGCAAAATACTACACATCACATCACAATAGCTCAATATTATTGACGAGACAAAGCAAAATTTGCATAACTCTAGAGTTTTTTTGACCTACGAGTCACAAGCCAAGTGGCTTGTTGACCTTAAATTTTACAAAAATTTTTTTGCTAGGTTATTTTTTAAAGAAATGTATATATTGAGCATCATGGCAATCGATCAAAAAAGAGATGTCATTCAACATTTATTCAATAACATTTTAGAGCAGTTAATTCATTAAAATTCAGGAAACATTTGAAATTTTTGAGTTTGATCGAAGTCTAATCTACAAGCATTGTGGAAAAAATTTTCCAGCAAACTATTCAAGAACATAATGACTTTGAATTACATGAAAAATCGACAGTTAAGTTCTCTATGATGACAAGTGAAAGCTATTAATCTTTCCTGTGTAAAATGCCAGAAAAAGTTTTTGGGTATTGACATTCTGCGATGCTGGAAAATCAATTTTCCAAACACTTACTTGAAGAATTAGATTCGAATTTTATGTTCAAAACTCATAATTTCTAGAATTTTATATTTGAAAAATTTTAAAATCATCAATTTATTCACACACTCTAATGAACTTGGCCAAATAGATATGAGCAAGAAGAGTAGAAACTACTTCCATGAAGCTTTTGGATTGATTTTACATAGAGAAATGAATAATCACTTCAAAAAGTTTACAGACTTGACGTATTGATCTTTTTCAAAAAATCTGTCAAGGGAAAAAAGTGAATCTTCATTAAATGTCAAGATGAAATATTGAAGATTACCAATTAAAACATGAGAAGCTCAGCCAATGAAGAAATGAAACAAAACAAAACCATCTACAGCTTCTGCAGGCTTGGGTATGGAAGACATTGCTCGTGAATCACATTGCAGTTCACAAGAAAATACTCAACAAGCCAATACACCTATGCTTAATATGCTAATCTTGAACATGCTTCCTCAATCATATATACTTCAATATAGCTCTTTCAGGAAATTGAAAATTACAAAATGAAGAAACGACTAGACCCTCTGGATTGGTGGCCATTAAATAAATAAAAAATTTCCAATTTGGGTGCTTGTTGTGAGAAGACATTTGCCGTCACCACCTGCATCATTGCCTTCAGAAAGATTGTTTAGCCATGCATGTCTAATTTATGAACCAAGTCAAAACAGAATGAAGAGTGAAACTGCTGAAAAATTATTGTTTGTTAAAATTAATTTGGTAAGATGCAATTAAAAATATTGATCAGTAAATATTGTTGTTGATGAATTGATTTTCCAGAATATAGGTGCTCCAAAGTCTCCTATAAACCCAAATGAAACCTAAAAAAAGTATCAAATTCATTCCGGTATTTTATTGGGGTTCGGGTTCAGGTACCCATTGCATCCATACATGTAATTGGGGGGAGTGCTATGGGAACCCCCCCCCCCAGAAATCGTCGACCATATTGCTAGCCATTGTGCGACCGTCCCCCCAGGATTTTCCAATCCTATGGCTAGCCATATGGTAGCCCTAGGAACCCCTATACTTTTGGTCGGAAAAATACTGAAAAATGTCATTTTTTCCATGAAAAATGTCAATTTTTGAACAAAAAATGGTTAGAAACGTCAATTTTCTCGGTGCTTCGCGCCATAAGTACATATTTTATCATTTTTTAAACAAAAATTACTACTTTTTAAACCGTTTTTCGTACATTTTTCATGGAAAAAATCGAATTTTTTTCCTTCAGGGACTCCTCCCCCCAAAATTTTGGGAATTACTGACCCCCGGCCCCAAAAAAGTGCTCTAACCCCCCCCCCCCAGACCTCGGAGCTCCATTATATGTATGTTCAGAACCTCCCACACAACATACAATATCAATGTACTAAATAGTACAATAAATAAATGAATGAAAATGCAAAACAATACGGCTTATATACTATCACGGAAAACCGTCCAAGGTTCTAGAACTTTCCAGAAAAATGCAGTATGTGAAATGTACTTGCACATCATGTAATGTGATCATACTGTAAGATTAAAAAAAATTTACACCTAGAAAAAAATTTACTCGCAAGTCGGCTTAAATTCCACCTGCCACGGATTATTCGAAGCATCGAAATGATCCAATTTTAGATCAGCCATCGTTCCGGGTAGAAATTTAAATCGATTTCCTGATAAATTCAAATTTTTCAATCGTAAACGTAACATGTAAATTTTCCACGATAATCGCCCCATACGATTATTGGCCAAATTTAAAGTGTGCAAATTTTTCAAACGCTTAAAAACCGCGTCGGGTAATTTAGTTAGAAGATTATCGCTTAAATTTAAATATTTAAGGTTGACGGGTAAATTTGCGTAGAAATTTCCGCCGTCTAAATCGTCCAGGGAATTTGAACTCAAATCCAAATTGACCAAATTTATTAAAGATGAAAAATTCAAATTTTCTCGATCGTTCGACAATCGATTATCGGCCAAATTTAAAAATCGTAAATTTGTTAATCGTAATAATCGTTGATCAATTTTAGTTAATAAACAATTATTGGCCGTAAACTGTTGTAAAGTGGAGTGTAAACTGGTGGAAAAAGGGTAATCGTGGCGATTTTGAACGTTTACAATTTTGGCCGGTGTAGAAAAATCGTCCCGTTTAATGTGAGACGTTTTCAAAAGCGGAACTTTTTCTCCATGATCGACGTTTTTCCCTTCGCTTAACAGTTTTATACCACAGAAAAATGTCTTCAAATTGATCGGATCTGCCTGAAAAAGTTTAAAATTTTGATTCCAATGTGGAATTAGCTTTATCATAACATGATGATCATAGTGGGTAGGTAGGGGGTACTTTACAACCTGATACCCATGTAGTGAGGCGTTTTGGCAATGTTGTAAAATGCATGTCAATTTTGAGAAAGATTGGCAAGTTCCATCGGAAAAGATCTTGTCGAGAGTTCCAGGAGGCGTGGCTATGACAGCCCGTGAAATTATGAAACTTTTAGTGTGGTGTTCTGTAGCACTGGTGAGCAGTTGTGTATATTTTTGTCTGCAATATTTTGGAGGGTGAAGCGGCATTCTTTTGTCTTTAGTAAATCAAAAACCACACGTGTGCTCTAGGCTAAGTCAAACTATTTGGAAAATATTTTGAGTATTCGGGTACAACTCCTAGTTGGGTAAGTTAGTGCACTTCCGAGTTTCGGCATCCAAAAACCTTAAATGATTCAGGGACGTTGCTTGGATTATTGACATAGAGCGCTATACGAGCCCATCAATCTCTTGCATTTGAATATCATTGCGTGGAACCCGTCCAACGTTCTTCAGCATTTCAAAACACCCGTGATAAACGACACCCTGGCCCCAGTTTCACCGCAATGTTACGAGTTATACAAGTGTCCAATTATAGGAGTAAATAAGTTTCACCAGCTTTACTCATGCTACAGGTGACGGACTGCAAGCTAAGAGTGATGCAAGTTGTGCTACAGGCGATGTGCTTTGAGTTACGAGCATACATGCACATAGCAGGAGTAGGGGGGGTAAACACCCATAACTGAGACCCTGGCCAAAAAAATGGCCAGACACCCCCTGAACTTTTACCAAGAGACAGGTTTTTTGATGATTTTTGCGCATATTTTGTATGAAAAACAGGCTCGCAGAACTTTTTTCCTGTTTTTTTTCACTGACCCTCCCCCCTGGAAAATTTTTGCTGTGCATGTCTGGTTAGGGAGAGTAGGGGGGTAAACCCCCATATTTGAGACCCTGGCCACCCCCTCTGGCCAAAAAAAAATCGCCAGACACCCCCTGAACTTTTACCAACACAGGTTTTTTGATGATTTTTGTGAATATTTTGTATGAAAAACAGGCTCACAGAACTTTTTTTCTGTTTTTTTGCTGACCCATCCCCCTACCCCATTGGAAAAAGTCCATGGACCCTCCCCCCCTGGAAAACTTTTGCCGTGCATGTCTGGTTATGAGTCCGTAGTGAGAGTATTTCACCATGTTTATTCTAGGACTCGTAAAAGGATCATTTTAACGGTGTTTTTTGGCACTCATTATATGGGAATTTGTAATATTTTCATAATCCGATGGTGCAATCAGATTGGGAAATTTGTTCTGAAAATTATTAATTTCTAAATTATTCTGAAATTTCATCAAACGTTGAAGAAATCTTTTCAATTCTTGTAAAAATTTGTTAGATTTTGTTGAAACATATAAAATTTTCAATACGGAAAATGGCAAATCATTTTCCTCATATTTTTAAAAATTCGCCAACTCTATAGAAATTTTTTAAATTTATTGTGAAGATAAGTTATTTCATTAAAAACATCAAAAAAAAATTGTGAAAAATTTTCAAATCTTTGCAGATTACTCAATTTTGTTACAGTTGTTCATACAGAATACAAAGAAGGGTAACTTGAAAAAACTCATTAATACTTGAAAAATGTGTTACCACTTGAAAAAAGTTGTTACAACTTGAAAAAAATCGTTACCTTCTAACATGATACACAACATTTTTCCAAGATGCATCACTAAAATTTCAAGATGCATGGCAAAAAAGTCAAGAAGATGTGAAAGTTTTCCAATGTTCCACTTTTTTTCAAGGGCATCACAATTTTTTGAAATTCATTTCTTATGGTTATTTCTGATTATTTTGCATGGGCAATCCGACGGACATATTGGTTTTCCTTAAAATTTTTTATTTTTACAGTTTTTCAGGAGAATAGCAAAAATGCTTGTTTTCCACTCAAAATGTGATAATTTCAGAAAAGAATCCAAATAATTGTTTCTTTGTCGGGTTGACAAAAAACAAATGACAAAAATGCTCAAATATGACCCAATTTCGGTCCCTAAATATCTCATCAAATTTATGTGTCTTTTCATTATCATAATGATGGGTAGCTCATTTGGTGAAACTGAACAGTCGTAAAGTATGAGAAACTGTCATTTGTAACACTCATAACTCGAGGGCTTGTGCTCATAAACTTTATTTTTTGGTGAAACGGTCACTCAAAGCACTCCTAGACTCACAATTCCATGCTCGTAAACTCTGATTTTTTGTGAGATGGCCATTTGTAGCTCTCTTAACACGGGACTCGTAACTCATGACATTTTACTCTTAATACGGAGTTTTGTGGTGAAACCAGGCCCTGGGCAACATGGAGGATTACACTGGCAGGAAAGGTTGTGATAAATTCATTCTTGTTTTTTGCTCTGGTCCCATGCCGTTGTGTTCTATTGTTGTTTCAGTGTTGCCAGATGTGACTATTCCCAGTTGTTTCTGCGGCAGTTTGACCATTTGGCAGTTTTAGTGGTTTACAGTTTTTGCTCTGCAATTGTTGTATTTGTAATTTTGTCGGGCGCTGATGAGTCACAGGCAGGATTGGGATCCCAAGATTCGTCCTCAATGTACGTGTTTCCCATGCCCATGTTCACCCAATTAACTCAATTACTCGTAGTTAAACCCGACACTAATTATCCCACCAATTAAGGAATGAAGGTGTTTCGTTAATTGTCTCCCTAATTGCGTAAAACTGAGAGAAGAGAATTTTCTACCTTTATATTAGGCAATCAAAAACAGAACACTTACGTACAAGCAAAAGCGGGGAGAAAAATAAAACAATTCACTCCCACGCACTGGGACGAGAAAAACAATGGGCTGTGTGCGGGGAGGTGACAAATAGTGAAATCATAGTGGCCAGCGGGCACACGTTTAGTATGAAAAATATATCAATAACAATAAAAGAATAAGTACAGAGAGAGAGCCAGCGCACGCGTACCGACGTGCGCTACAGTAAGATGACTGTTGATGGTCCGCATTGCTCACTCCACTTGCTACCTGCGGGCCTCATGCACTCTCTAACAAAAACGACAAAATTGGCGGAAAACACACTACAACACAATAACTTTTCGACTCAATTAAGAATGGACAAGAGGATTTTTGACAATGATGATCGAAATCATACACGCACATAGGGGGGGGTCAGGGGGAGGTAAACCCTCCTACCTGAGACCCTGGACACCCCTCCCTAACCTGAAAAAATCATCAAATACCCCTCCCTGAACTTTTTTGAGGACAGTTGTTTTGATATTTTCGATGCATATTTTGTACAGAAAGCATGCTTGTGGAACTCTTTTTCTGTTTTCCTTTGCTCACCCACCCTACCACCCTTGATGAAAAGTCCAGGGACCCTTCCTGTGGAAAATTCTTGCTATGCATGCCTGATGGAAATGATAGCCAAAGTGGCAGCAATTACGAAACGAAAAAAGAACAAAAACAAAGTCTTGATTTTCCCAAATATAAAAAAGGGTAACCCAACTGGTCCAAAAACGAAAAGAAGCCATACTGCACCAATATATATTTAAAAATGGGAGATCTATATACTGATACTGAAAAATATCAATTTTTTTATTAAAAATGTTGATTTTTGAACGAAAAATGATAAAAAATGTGAATTTTCTTGGCACTTCGCACCATGTATACATTTGTTTGGTTTTTTAGGGAAAAATTACTGTTTTTTAAAACTATTTTTCCGGTTTTTGTGGTGAAAAATTCAAATTTTTCCCTTGAGAGACCCCTCCCTGCAAAATTTAGGGAATTACTGACCCCGGCCCTGAAAAAAATCGCCCAACCCCCCCCCACCCAGACCTCGGGGCTCCCTAACATGTATGTTCCAAATTGTATTGGAATCGCTTAGCCCAACAATAATCCTTAAAAATAGAGCCAAAAATATTCTTCCCTTGTTGCGATGATTTCGGTCACTCACCATACATGCACATAGGGGGGTAAACCTCCATACTTGAAACCCTGGCAACGCCCTGGCCTAAAAAAATCGTCAAACACCTCCCCTCAACTTTTTCCAAGACAGTTTTTTCATGATTTTTGTGCATTATTTTGTATGAAAAAGAGGCTCGCAGAACTTTTTTTGTTTTTTTTTTGCTCATCTACCCCCTACCCCCAGGGAAAAAAGTTCATGGACCCCCCCTGGAAAATTCTTGCTATGCATGTCTGTCACTGATGCTAGACCTTGAAACGGCTAATGATGAATTTCGACTTATTCCGATGTTTTACAAACCTCTGGATACGGATAACATCAGGCTGGTCGATTTTTGGCTCAGCATTTATTCAAACATGGATGTGGCTGGAAATTGTTGATTTCGAAATATTGCGAAATAAGCTTTAAATTTGTTTTGTATACCATTTTTGAATGCTTCGGTCGAATGACTTTTTTCTGCAATGACTTTCTTAAAGATGAAATTGATAAATTGATCAATCAATTAATTTGGGACATGGTGGATGCTTTATTGTTGGTGCATTAGGCTTTGAAATTTTTGGGAGTGACAGCAGCAAGTTTTGAAGTGGCGACAGCAGGGATTTTTTTCTGCACTGTGCCGATTTTTTGGGGTTGTGGGAATAATTTTTGGAGAGTTTCCCACATGGAATGAAAACTTTTTTTTTATGTTTTTAGTGGTTTTAAATGGTGGTGCCAAAATTTTTCTGGTCGATTTCTGCAAGGTATGGAATGACCTTGTGGAAAAAACCTTGGCCAATGGAAATGTTGAAGGAATTCAATGCGGATATTTATGAAAATGATATCATTTTAGGAGATGTTTTCGAAGCGATCGGTGCAATCGATGGCTTGCGATTTTGTTACCAGTTTATTCATGCTTTTATGTTTGCTTTGAATAGTCAATTTAATACTCATAACACAAATTTTAATAAAGTTTTAAATAGTTACATTGCATTTTTTGGTGGAAATGATCCCTTATTTGATGATATCTTAATATTTTTGTGCCATTGTTTGGTTTTTCAGGTCATTCCGCGGTTTTTCACCAACACCATCTGGCAACACTGAGTTGTTTGTTGTGGCCCTCCCAAGAAGTTTTATTGTATTGTTTGCATCTCTGTCACACTCCAACATTGCAAGACAGGGTGATTTGCTGGCAAGTTTTGTACAATAAAATATATAATCCTTTGACCATTTATAGCTAGAGTAGTAGTAAGGGAGTGTGGGCCAAGTAAAGGTGTCAAGCACATTTCGAGTTTCAGCATCTGAAAACCTTGAACAATTAAGGGAAGTTCCGAGGAATTGCCTCACAAACCTTTCTACAAGCCAGTCATTCTCTTGCATTTTCTTATTATTGCGCAATTAATGTAAGACACTCCGAGTGTTTTGATTAGATGTTTTCCTGAGTTCGGCCCCTGCTCTATCTTCATTGCACAATATGATACAACTTCACTGAACTTTGCAAACCTCTTTTTCTTATTTTGTTTGCTCACCCCCTCAATAAAACATCTGAGGACCTAGCAATTAGGGATCAGCCGAGGGTAAAATAAAAAGCCTCGGCCTCGGCTGAGGCGAGGATTTTTGAAATCCTCGACTCGGCTGAGGCCGAGGATTTTTTTAACATGATATTATATTAATACACTGGTCACTGGTAATACTAATAAATTTTTTAGATGTTGTTCCTTTGCCGCGATAAAAAATTTAGATGTTGTTCCTTTGCTGCGACTGTAAACAGATTTACAAAACAAACATTTCGCCATCGATGCATCATTGTCGCAAATTTCGAAAAATTGCCACACTACAGACATGATAATCACTAATAATGAGTATATAATTTTTGCTGAAAAGTGAATCTTTAAAGAAATCATATGTAATGAAATACGAACGGAAAAAGATAATCTACACAAACACAGTACATACTACACAGCGCGCCTTCAATAGTGACAATAAAACTGCTACATTGTATAGGTAGACATAATATTCTCACACATCACATCACATTATTATATTAAAAAGTGTAGCACTAAATAGGTAAATTAACGCAAAGATGTCTTCTATGCAAATTTTGTAGAATTTATGGAGTCAACCCGTCACTTTGATGCAGTACACATTTTACATCAAAAATATCCTACTTGCTTTAGAGTTGCAAATAATCCTCGGCCTCGGCCATTTTTGATCGACACCCTCGGCCGAGGGTACCAATCCTCGGCTGAGGCCGAAGCCGAGCCCTCGGCTGATCCCTACTAGCAATCACATGGGGTCCCCCACCCTGAAAGAAAAGTACAGGATCCCCGACTTTATAACCCTGATCCCGAAAATAAAAACTGAGTCGGGGTTGGAGGTTTTTCGGGATTACACTTGTGTACATACTAATGTCCTGCATCCTAATGTCTTAGGTCCTAATGTTGTATCCCAGTCGAAATTCAAAAAATATTGCATTTCAGCTAGCTTGGCAGTACCTTTCGGCACCGTTAAGCAGTGTTGCATCTGAAAGAGAGTTTAAAGTGGGAAAAAGAATAATCAGTGATAGTCGAAATTGCTTATTGCCTGAAAACGCTGAAAAATGGATTTGGTTTTAATATAATCAGTGGGCTATTGATTACAGGCTTGAAAGTGCTTCAGAAGAATATGAACAAAGTAATTGTCTTAAGGAATAATAATTTGCAACCCCTTTTTTCGTGCAAAATTGTAAGGTGTCAAGTGGGGTAATTTCGGACATTTTTCAACTTTGCAAGCGTGTAACTTTTGAACCGCTGGACGAAATTCGTTCAAATAAAGCTTAAAAGTCTGGTCTCGACTCACACTTCAAGCAGTATTAATGCCATGAATGCATCTTTGATGCATTCATGGTTTTTTTTATAAAAACTTGGTGTCCGAAATTACCCCACGGGGTGGGGTAATTTCGGACAGCTTCACATTTTGCTAAAAAAAGGCCGTCTAAAGTCCTTTTAGATGGAATTGGACTATTGTATGGGCAATTTCGGACACTTTCGGAGTTTTAAAAAAACAAAACAAGATAAACGAACGATAACAACACGGATAAGGCGATAATCAGATGGAGTAATAGCAGGAATGATAGGCTAATTTAAGGCACAATCAGATCAATATAACCGGGATGAATATGACACTCAAAGACATAATTTTTGGCAATCGCAGAAATCAAAATGTGGAAAAAAAACGATAATAACGCGAATCAGAGTTTCACATTATGATAAACGAATAAGGTATGATGTTGATAATAATGATCAAGGGCCAAGGCCATTTGAGGCAGAATCAGATCAATACTGACTGGAATGATTATGAAAATGAGGCACAACGTTTGGCAATCTCAAAAATCTTAAAAGAGAAAAAAGTTATTGACTGTCACAATATATTGGTATTGTATACAAGTTGACAAACCTTCGTTCAGGGGCAAACGTATTTTTCCTGAATGGCTCTGATGCTTTGGTTTGAAATAGACCACAATCGGCTAGAAATTGGTGTCGGTGGATCGTCAAGCTTCAGCAAAATAGCATCAGGTGGCAGCCAACATTCGTCTTTTTTAGACGGCCAATAGAATTGGGTATTCTTGCCACCGGGCGGGTGCATAAAATTGACCCGATAGTCACTGTTTTCGTCAGAAATGTCGATGATTTCAGCAATGAACCAATCCGAATCGTAAACAACCGCCACAAAATCTCCTGTTGCATATTTCATGTCACTAAAAATAAAATGCTCACGTTATATTTGGTATTAATAAATGTTTAAGACAATATTATTCAACTTACTTTTCATGATTCTCTGATTCATTTTCACTTTGACTGGAGTCTGAAGATAGTGTAATGTCAGACTCAGATGACTCATTTGAATCGGAAGAATAAACTCTTGCTCTTTTGGTTGAAGTAGATGGGGTTTTTGATGGCGAATCAGCCGAAACACTTTTCCCTGGCTCGACTAGCATTTTCTTTCGTCTTGGGTTTTTTGCAGCGGTAGAATCAAAACGCATTGATTTCAAGACACCAATAACAGCTTCATTGATGTGCTTGTTTGCAGAAGTATCGAGATCATCTGCGCTTTTGCTCTTCAACTTTTTCAGAACTGCTTGTGGATCCAATGGTACAATGCCACAAGCGCGAAAACCACTTTGCAAATTTTTTTCGATACGATCATCTTGACCAATTTTGTCAACGAGCTTTTTCAGCAATGGGGGGAAACGATCCTTTTGGAACGAAGCTGTTTTGTGGTTTTTCCGTTTGTATTCTTCTAAAACTTGACCCCATGCTATTTTTAATGGGCGAAAAAAGGCGACATCGAGGGGTTGGCATAAATGGGTTGAATTGGGAGGTAGGCAAACAAAGCGGATGTTGTATTGCTTGCATAACTTCAACACTTCAGTGCTGAAATGGCTGCTCAAATTGTCGCCAATACAGACTTTCATGCCTGGCAATTCTTTGGCGTGTGGCAAAAAAGAGGTGGCGAACCAGTCGAAAAAAGTTGGACCATCAAACCAACCATTTGATGTACGATTGTAGCGAGTGCCAGCTCTGCAACATGGTTTTGAACAACATGGAGCTCCCTTCGGGCCTCCAACTTTCCAACTATCCCACATATGCTCAGCTTTATAGACAACATAGGGGGGTAGTAGCACACCACTAGCTGATCCACTGAACATCACAGAAACTGCAGCTTTAGAAGTATTCATGACCCGATCGATATATTTTGTTCCTCTTTTGGCAATGACCTTTAAAATAAGTCAGCAAATAATTGGAAAGTAAGAAGTAGATTAAGGCTCATTTTCAACTGATTTTCTCATAACTTTTATAGACATACCTTGGACTTTCGTGGGTCGTCAACCAAGTTGGTCTCGTCAAAATTGAAAACATTTTCGGCAGGTACATTTTCGAGTGATTTTGCCAAGTTGTCAAAATACTTTTGCATTTCTTCTTGACATACAAGTGCTCGAACGCGTTTAATGTTGTTTGCAAAGCGTTGAGACAATTGTGCATCGTGGCGTTTTAGGAAACTTATGCACCACTCCTTCCCAGGTTTGTTACTGACAAATTCGTTAATCTGCCTTCCAGATCGATCTAAGCAACTCTTTACCAACTCTTTCAGTTCTTGAATGACCAGCGGAAACCCCCAATCTGCCAGTGTTATCAGTGCTTCCACAAAACTTTCCTCTTCTTCGGGTGAGAAAATTGTTGGCCGGCCAACTTTCTGAGTATGATTCTGTTTGCATTTATCCAGCAAAGTTGACTTTGGGACACCTGGTTTGAGTTGAAATTGTGAGATTTTTCCCGAAAAATTTAACAGTGTAAGTGTTAAGATTACCATATGCATTAGCTGCTATACGGATCGACATTCCATCTTTGACTGCATCTACAGCATCTTGCATAGTTTGTGCCGAAGTAGTTACAGGTTTTTTGCGTTTGTAATTGCGTGGCATAGTTATTTTTTAGAAAAATCGATTTAAGAATGCTAAAAACACATATCAAAATTGTGGGGTAATTTTGTCGCGTGTCCGAAATTACCCCACGATTTTGCAAAATCTCGACTTTTGACTTCTTCCTTAAATATTTTTTCTCCGGATAAGACTATCGTTTTGACACTTTACCACAATCTAGATGTATATATTCACTGTAAAAAAACAAAATTTCACATTCGAAGAAGCTTCAGAACTCAAATGCTAGCAAAAGTTTGACACCTCATAAAATCATGCCCCAAAGTGAGCTTACAAAAGTCGAGTTTTTTGTTATGAAGAATCGAACAGTTACAAAAAACAGAAATGGCGAAGTGACAAGCATTGATAAACACGCAAAACAAAAAAAAGTTTATTGAAATACGCAAATCCGTTAGCCAGATATAAGCTAAAACGCTTAAAACTGAAAATTTGTCCGAAATTACCCCACCGTCCGAAATTCCCCCACTTGACAAACAGATTTTACTTCGATCAATAAAACTCGATTTGTTTTGTCTGTTATAGTTTTACTTGACTGACAATTTAGGGCACACAATATCTTAAATGACCCTTCTGATGTGTTATTGTTATACTAACTGAACCCTGACCCCAAAAGTTCAGGGATAAGTGCAACCCCGACCCCAAAAAATTTTGACCCCCAATGTTCACTACGAGGACTGCCTGCGAAATTCTCGCCATACAAATCTGAGCATGAGGTAAGAGTTCCTCCAGCTACAACTTTCAGCCAGAGCTAAAATTTGACCTCTAGTCAATCAGTAACCCCCTCACTCACTGAAAAGTCCTAGTACCACTCTAAACCCTAGAAACTTCTCGCCCTTGCACCTCTTACCTTACTTATCAAAACTTCTAAGCTCGGCTCTTTAAATCTGACTGTTAATTTTCCATCACGTAAAAATTTGTCGAAAAATTTTTCCACGTTATTCTCCAATGGGCAAGTCAGCAAATCTTTTTGCGATTGATTAATTATACGAAGAAATGCTTTTTTCTTCACAGTGCCATAGGTTAGGATGCATCGACTTGGCTTTTTCTTCATCATGGATTGTTGCCGACTATTCAAAATGAGGCAATCGCACTTTAAATGCATAATTATTATGCAAATTTTCTGTTGAAAGTTTCTTCTGAAATGAGAAAAAGATGTATTGTAAGTTGACCAGAGTCCTTTTTTCCATAAAGAATAGAACATACATGTAACGGAGCTGCGAGGTCAGGGGTAGGTTGAGGTCACTAATTCCAAAAAATTTTAGGAAGAGGGGTCTCTGAAGGAAAAAATCCTCCAATTTTCACAAAATAAACTCCGAAAATAGTTGAAAAATTGTAATTTTTGTCATAAAAAATGTAAAAATGTATTTATGCTATGACGCACTGAGAAAATTGATGTTTTTCATCTTTTTTTGTTCGAAAATTGGAATTTTTTAGTATTTTTTGACCAAAAATATGCAGCTATGAGTACCATATGGCTAGCCATACGATTGGAAAATCCTGGGGAGCATACATGGGCATAGGGGGGGAGGAGCCAGGAGATTGTCTCCGGGCTGGGCCTTAGGTCAGGGATTTACTGTCAGTCAATTTTGGCCAACCAGTCTTCTGTTGTAGAATCAGTGGTTGCATACATGCACATGGTTAGGGGTCCCAGGGTACAGAAAATGACCGAAATTGGTCCTTTAATAATTTCTTTCCAGAAATGAGGTATACAGTATTTTTTACTTTAAAATAACATGTCCTTCATTATCATCTTGCAAATTAAGAAAATATACTCATAACTTTCATAAATCTGGAAAACTTCGAGTTAAACCTGAAATTTCTGAGAATTAATTCCATGATGCTTCTCAATTCAAACTGGGCTTCATGTTTAAAATAACAGTAACAAAAAAGTTGGAAAAAAAGATTTCGATGTTCTGAAATGGACCAAAATTTGCCTTTTCCATACAGGAGGACCCCCAACATTTTTTTTTAAATTTTTTCTCCAGAAAGCATGATTTGTAGAAAAATAGTGTTGCAAAGAATTATAAAATCCGGTGTGAAGGGCCAGAAAATTTTTGGTGTTTTCTAATACTGCAAAATTTTATGTGAATAGTAATGAATAAAGATGCAATTATGACGGGATCTTAATCATTGACAACAGAGGATCCGGATCTTAAAAACTTTGGTTCGGCGGAACCAGATCCTAAAATTTAGGTGGATATCAGCTGATCCGGATCCAGATAGCCAGCCCATCAATATAAAAGAGTAATGTGCTTCAGATCAGGGTTATCCTATGATAAAATACTCAATAAGTTAAAATTACAAAAACTTGAGATTCATCGATTGCACTTTGCCCTTTCTATGATGTTTAATATAATACGTGGTAAATCACACCTACATTTTGATAATTATTTTTCTTCAAATGTCAATGTCACTCACCAGAAACACAATTATAAACTAATTCAAAATTTTGCTCGCAGTTCAACTTTTAAATTTGATTTTTTAGTAGATATATCAGTATTTGGATTGGACTTCTTAACCAAGTGAAGTTGTTAATGCCTCTATGTCAGGGTTACTGGGGGTGCACGTGTTCAACTTCCGGCATCCGGGCAGGCGGTGGATGCAGCGAAAAGTGGTGAAAAAAGAAGACAAATTAGCATAGATTTGTAATGCCACTGTTTTGCGTGTTTTTTGGTTTTTTATTATTATTGAAAGTTTGGTTATGGAAGCGTCGCCGTCTATCGTCAATTATTATAGTGATTTTGTTATTTTATTGGCGACTTCGTCTTGCATTCCCAATACAATGTTTGCGCAGTAATTGGTATAGTTTTGTGAGCATAGCGGAAGGTTTTTTAGGAGTAGGATTGGAGATTTGGGTAGGTTCTCCTGAGGTATGTGTTAAGGTGTTCTGCCCGAGGTTTGGTGAAGTAGCCGAGTGTATCTGGTATTCCGTGTGAGAGAGTTTTGGTGTGTTTGTTTTTTTTTAGCCTGTGGTCAGAACTGTTGCAACTTCCTTTGTATAAACCCAAAGGTCAGTTACATCATCTTGACCCCACAGGAGCCTAACATCTAGTTTGCACTCATTTCAGGATAAACTTAAGTTTCTACAAATATGTATGCATTAGATGTTACACTCGAAAGGAAGAAATTCATTAAATGCAAAGAAAAGAAAATTTGTGACCTGGCCACCCTATTACGTTTATGTTCCTTATTTACTGTAGTTAAGCCTCTTCTATTTCACATGTTCCCTTAATTTACTTAATCTATTTTGCCTCTTTAGACGTAATAAACTTATTAAATTTTCAATTTTATAACGTGTAAAATGTACCTCGGAACAAGAAACCATCAAAAAATTTTTCCTCAAATTGGTCGGTGAGTACAAAAGAATCTTTCTCAATTTCGAAAAAAAATTCACCAAAAATGGTCGATTGAGGAAAAAAACTGTGGATACGGGTATGCGTGAAGCCTGGCGTTTTGAAGTTCTCGAAAATATAGATGTTTTGGTTTTGAATTCCGTAAAATTTTTCTACAATGGGAACAATGGGGAAAATTTTTTCCTCATCCCCAAACTTTTTCCTCGAACGATCCTATTTACCGTTTTTTTTCCTCGGAGACTTTTTCCTAATGAGAACCGGACCCAAATTTTTTTTCCACGATCTCCAAAAATGTTCCACATTTTTGAAAGCCTTTATAATGTGGCTACGGGTGGTTTTTCATGCATTAGGAGCATACCCAAGCATTTTGTCGTATTTGCAGTCAGAAACCTGCAAAAATGAAGGAAAAAATTGAGAAAATTCTGGTTATGTTAGTCAGAATGAGCTCATGAAGAAAATATTGGTGTTCTATACGAGCGGATAAAGCAAGTTAATGATAGAGTTTTCATGAATTTATCAGCTATTAACATTTCGGTTCCGATTAGAATCATCTAATTTTATTTAGTTTTTGGTCAGGCGCATAGCGCCGGAAAAATGTTTGGATTTTCGCCTTCTAAAACGCTGGAAAATATACCTTCACAACGTTGAGAAATAAATTAAAATCAAACTGAAGTGTACTTAATTTGTTCCCCATTCCGGGGCGTGGCGCCGGGAAAATTTCCGGATTTTTATATTCTAAAACGCTGGAAAATGAATCTCTTCAACAGATATTCGTGACCGGAAACTCTAAAAAGGCAGTCTAGAATGATGTCTTCAATTTTCATCTTGAATAAGCGCAAAAGATAAGGTTGCATGTTGCAAACGTCGGAAAAATTCCTAGCATCAAGACAACAAATTGAGAGAATTGATGAAAAATCTCAATTTTCGGCGATATAATTGACTGTTAACGATTAGCAAATGCCAAACTTGGGACCCCCCACCCCAAAATTTCGAGTTTACCCTCCCCCCCCCCCTCCCAACTGGTCGGAGCTCTTACAGGCATCGTTTTTTTCCTCAAATGGGGTCTTTTGAGGAAAAAAATTTCGAAAAGAAGAAAAAAATTTTGGGTGTGGTTCTCATTGTGGAAAAAATTTTGGGGAATTCAAAACTGAAAAGATGCGTTTTGGTGGACTTAAAAAGGTCAAAATCTCGAAATTTTCCGGCGCTTCGCGCCGGTCATGGGTATAATCTTAACTATTTTCTATCAGGCGCGGCCGTTAGCATATCTACTCCTCAACTTACTAATTAATGCTTCACAGTTTCTATGAATTAAGTTGACTCGTTTCATTTTCTAATCGTTAGCAGTCAATGATGTCGCCCGAAATTGAGATTTCTCATCAATTCTTTCAATTTTTTCTCTCGATGTTTGGAATTTTTTAAACGTCTGCAACCTGAACTTTTGCGTTTATTGAGGATGGGAATTGAAGACATCATTCTAGACTGCGATTTTCGAACTTCTGTTTATGAATATCTGTTGGAGAGATTTATTTTCCAGCGTTTTAGAATATAAAAACTGAAAAATTTTCCCGGCGCTACGCGCCGGAATGGGAAACAAATTATACTTCATGAGTCGGATTTTAATTTATTTCCCAACGTTGTGAAGGTTCAGTTTCCAGCGTTGTAGAAAGTGAATATCCTAGAATTTTTCCGGCGCTCCGCGCCGGACCAAGAACTAAATAAAATTAGATGATCCTAATGAGAGCCATAGAAATGTTAATAGCCGATAAATTCCTGAGAACTCTATCGTTATTCGTTAACATGCTTCTCCCGCTCATGTAGAACACCAGTATATTCTTCATGAGCTCATTTTGGGTAATATAACTAGATTTTTCTCAATTTTTTTCTCATTTTTGCAGGTTCCTGACTCCAAATACAACAAAATGATGCATAAAAAAGCATCCGTAGCCACATTATAAGCGTTTTTAAATATGTGGAAAATTTTCGGAAAATGAGGAAAAAAATTTTGGGTCCGGTTCTCATGTGGAAAAAATCTTCGAGGAAAAAAAACGGTGCCAACCACCGTTTTTTTTTTCCTCGAATGGGGTCTTTTGAGGAAAAAAATTTCGAAATGAGGAAAAAAATTTTGGGTATGGTTCTCATTGAGGAAAAAAATTTTGGGGAATTCAAAACCGAAAAGTTGCGTTTTGGTGGACTTAAAAGGGTCAAAATCTCAAAATTTTCCGGCGCTTCGCGCCGGTCATGGGTATAATCTTAACTATTTTCTATCAGGCGCGGCCGTTAGCATATCTACTCCGACTTACTAATTAATTCTCAACAGTTTCCATCAATCAAGTTAGCTCGTTTCATTTTCTAATCGTTAACAGTTCATCACAGGGTTTATTTTGCACACCGCAACCAAATTTCGGGCTGTGCAACCAAATTTTTTTCTGCCAAGTTGCACAGTGCAACTTGAGGCCTGACTGCTCTTTTGATAAGGTTATTGGGTTTTCTGTCCGCAGATGCATTTTTATGCGTTCTAAAATGGAAAAAAAAATAATTTTCCGGCGCCGCTTCGCGCCGGGTTTCAATTAACTTATAATTTTCTATATTATTCTAGTACGCGGTTAGAAAAGGTCATTCTAGTTAGTGCTTAAGGTTCTAATTATCATCATATTATGGTTAAATGTTTGATCCTGTATTGTTTTTTGACGAAGTTGATGAAAACCAACATTTTTCTCGATAATTTTCCCAAAATTGTTTGCGATCTTCACAAAAAAATTGAATTTTGACTTTCATGTGATTAAAACATTTTGAGTGTAAGACAATGCTAGAAATTTTTGGCGCTTGAAAGCCGCGGGCCTAGTTTTTGGATTTGAGTTTGTCCCACTGAAAATTCATTAAATTCACCGAGAAATCAAACCTTCTGTCTGGGAAATAAAAGGTGCGTGAGAAGATTCATTTTTCAGCGTTCCAGAATATTGAAATCCCGAAAAAATTTTCGGCGCTACGCGCCGAACTAATTACTCCAGTCTAGTTCAATTAACTTATTCATTTGGTCTCCAAAACTCAAAAATTGGGTTTTAAATGCCTAAAACCGACGCGGATCGAATGAAATGTCAAGAAAACAGTTTGCGATGGTTTTTCCGATAAATTTAAGCAGTGCAAAAAAACCCTGGTTCCATATATGTCGCCCAAAATTGAGATTTTTCATTAATTCTCTCTATTTTTTCTCTCGATACCTGCTTGGAATTTTTTAAACGTTTGCAACCTGGACTTTTGCGTTTATTGAAGATGGAAATTGAAGACATCATTCTAGATTGCGATTTTAGAACTCATCTGTTGGAGAGATTTATTTTCTAGCGTTTTAGAATATAAAAACCCGAAAATTTTTCCGGCGCTTCGCGCCGGAAGGGGAACAAATTACAGTTCATCAGTTTGATTTTTATTTATTTCTCAACGTTGTGAAGGTTCATTTTCCAGCGTTTTAGAAAGTGACAATCAAAAAATTTTTCTGGCGCTCCGCGCCGAACCAAAAACTAAATAAAATTAGATGATCCTAATCGGAACCACAGAAATTTCAATATAGAGCGGATAAATTCCTGAGAACTCTATCGTTAACATGCTTCACCTGCTTCTGTACAACATTAACATATTCTTCATAAGCTCATTTTTAACTAACGTAACCAGAATTTTCTCAATTTTTTCCTCATTTTTGCAGGTTTCTGACTCCAAATACAACGAAATGCTTGGGTATGCTCCTAAAATGCATAAAAAAGCATCCATAGCCACATTATAAACGTTTTTAAAAATGAGGAAAATTTTTGGAAAATGAGGAAAAAAATTTTGGGTCTGGTTCTCATGCGGAAAAAATTTTCGAGGAAAAAAAAAACGGTGGTGCCAACTGGTCGCAGCTCTTACAGGTATGATTGTTATACTTATGACCGGCGCGAAGCGCCGGAAACTTTCGAGATTTTGACCTTGAGTCCAGCAAAACGCATCTTTGCGGCTTTGAATTCCCCGGAATTTTTTTCCTCATTCCGAAATTTTTTCCTGAAAAGACCTCATCATTCAAGGAAAAAACGGTGTTTCAGGACAGTGTTTTTTTTTGTGCCAAAACATGGTTTTTGGCACAAAAAAATTTGGAATGGCACAAAAAATTTTGAGCGTTTGTGCCAATTGGCACAAATTTTTTGGCTGGTCAAACATTAAATTTCCTTGATTTTTAGACGTTTTAGGGGCTGAAAATGCAAAAAATTTTCGGCGCTTCGCGCCGAATCAATGAATATAATAGTTCCCATTCGTATATTTGACCCGAACGCAAACGATTTCTCTTTGATTAGTGTATTAGTATTGTTGCAGCAAACTTTATAGGCTGTCAAGACTGATGAGTGAAAAGAAATTCTGAATATTCTCCCTTCATTCAGTCAGATTCGGATTTAAAACTGAAATTATTTTTGTGTTTGATTGGTTCAGATAGAAAAGTCAATATCGTTGATAATGGTACAATGTTTCGATCGAAAATTAACACGATTTTCTACTTTATTTTCTCTAGTCTTCACATGGTTGTTTAATATACATAACATAGATATTCGTTCGTAGTCAAAAATTGAATCAATTTGAACTTCCTGAACAATTCTAGAGCTAATTAAATTGTCTCAGCATTCCATTTCTGTTTGGGATTTCGTGAACTATTTTATTGCACAGTTTTTTCTTTTCTCACTGACATGGTTAGCTGAAAAATAGGTTGAGCACGATTTTCACAAAAAATTAATGCCTTAAACATTAACTTTTTATCAAACTTTTGGCCTAAAACTTTTCCGCAGTTTTCAGTATGTCTCTAGTAAAAAAAAATTTTTTGTGCCATTGGCACAAATTTTTTTGGCCTCTTGTGCCAATTGGCACAAATGTCCGTGCACAAAAAAAAAACGCTGTTTCAGGATAATTATCAATAAAAGGAATTCAGATCCCTTTACAGTAAATTTGCAGTATACTCAATGCTACATGAGTAACTGTGCAACTTCTGAACCAGTTCTGTTTGTCAACACAATGGTTATTTGTACGCTTCATTTGCATAAAACATTTGGTGATTCATGCACTTTTTTATTATATATATGTTTGCATATTTGCCTGATTGTACAGTTAGTACACAAAGAGCTTTACGCCCAGGCATCGCTTACTGTAGACATCGGGTAGGAAACTAACCTTAGTGGTTCTCTTTTAGCCCTTTCGTCAATGTGGGTATAGATTTTTCTCTGGGAGTCGCTCTTAATTGAGAGCCCGTTATTTAGTAATTGCTTATTATTGAAAGGTCTGAGCAAGAACTGTTGCACTATATCTGAGGCCTAGCAAAGAAACAGTTATAACTAGTTGTGACGGTGTGCAAAAGGTGCCATTGTGTGTTGTAGTGTGTTTTCCGCCAATTTTCGTTATTTTGTCAAAGTGCGTATGAGGCCCGCAGGTAGCAAGTGGAGCGAGCAAGGCGAACCGTCAGCAGCCGTCTTACTGTAGCATGGTCTCTCTCTATCATTATTATTCTTTTTTATTATTGTTATATGTTTTGTGTACTAAGCGTGTGCCCCGCCAGCCACTATTATTTTCGCCACTCGTCCCCTCCCACCACGCAGCCTTTCTTTTCTCATCCCAGTGCGTGGGAGTTGACCGTTTATTTTCTCGCCAGTTTTCGTTTTGTACGTAAGTGTTCTTTTGTTTTTATTGTGTAATATAAAGGTAGAAAACTCTCTCCTTTGGGTTTTAGGCAATTAGGGAGACAATTAAGGAAACCCCTTTTCCTTAATTGGTGGGATAATTAGTGTCGCGTTTAAGTACTAGTAATTAAGTTAATTGGGTAAACATGGGTGTGGGAAACACGTACATTAAGGACGAATCCTGGAATCCCAATCCTGCCTGTGACTCATCAACCGCCAACTCATTTTAAAATACAGCACGTGCATTTTCCTCTGAACCCATAGACTTGATGTTGCTCATCCAAGTCACAGGCCCAGACCTGAATTTTTGTGAGGGGCACTGCTGCAGTCGCAACAGGCGATGCAGGGCTGTGCAGTCAGTGGTAGAGAAGCTACCACCCAGTGTGCGAGAACCGTTACATAGTTCTCAGAATAACATTTTTTTATATTGTCATGAGCCGACCAGTTACCCCAAACCTCGTGTTATTTCCATCATGCTGATATTTTATGTTGTTCGCCACTTTTTATTTCACAGTTACTTACTTTTACTTCATTATGTTTTCTCATGCATTTTTGTGTGGTGTTTTTGTCGTATTTTGTCGATTTTCTTACGCTCTCGTAGGCTGCAGTGTGACCCTTTAATCAAAACTTCGGCCAAACGAGCTCTACGAGCTCATGGCCATAATCGATGCATCACGTGCACCTCTTATCAGTGAAAACTAGAGACGTTTTGCAATGCAAAATGACTAGTTTGGAAGTTCTCATTAAAAGATGTTCATATGTTAAGCATGGAGAGTGAAACTCACCCCAATGCTAAATGTATTCGAACTGGAAAATGTGTATGTGACCATAGGCATCTTATGCTCACATCCAGTTTTGTCTTTAGCTTGGGTCCGCCCCTCACTCTATTTAAATAAATTTGAATATTTGTGTTCCCCTCGCATTCGCTGCCTGAATTTGTATAAGCAACCCGTTCCCTACCTTGTGCATGCCAGATCTTCATCCATACCCACAAGTGGAATAGGAAGAGAGTCGCCCCGACCTCCAGTGCCTACTAGTTGAAGAACGGAGCAGACCACTCCTCCCATTCATCGACCGAAATCTGAAACCAGGGACCCATCACCCTCCGTCCAATCGTATTTTGAGAAGTAGGACTATGTGAGTCTTCTCAGATGATTATTATTGTTGAGGGTGAGTCAGTTCTCCGCAGAGTTTCCCCTCAATTAAAAGGGCTCTTTTTCCCCTCTGGTTAGGGCTAAAAAGAGGATCTTTTGGTTAACAATCGAGCCCCCAAATCAGGTCATTTTTTGGATGACCTTGTCCATCTTTCATACTGAATGGGACCAGGGAATTGTCGCCCCTAACCTGGCCGGGTTGTCCATTACTCTACAGTAGCACCCCAGGACAGCACCAGAGTACCCGATAGGGCCTTCCTATAGCCAGCACTAGCTGGATCAGGTTCCCAAAACGAAAATCAACGGGCCACCCAATGGGATCACAGCATGTCACTCCCTAATTCAGTCGCCCTTAGTACATTCTCTGAGCCAAATTCAAAGGTGTCAAAGTTTTTTAAATTCACAATTTTCAGTGATTTGTTATAAATAAACAACTGTACTTCATCTGTTCATCTGTAATGTAGATGCTAGCACATCATTGTAAATACATAATGTACACTATGTGCTATTTATCATTACATATAAATTCATTTTATAATCTATCCTCTCAAGGGGGTGTCTGGATTTCACATGTAGACATTCCCATAAATTTATTTGAAGTGTTCTGTTTTGATCGTCCCACACCCCAGTAGCTGTTATTGACCCAATTAAAGACGCTCTAATTAATTTGCACATCGGCACCTGGCCCCCAGAACCACATGAAAATACACATTCCATAGCTATATTAATTCTCCCCAAAAACCAAAAAAACACACCTGCCTGTAGTAGAAAGTAGAAGCCCCAACCCAGACACCAGTCTCAAGTGGAACAGTAGCCGTGGTTCATACAGAAGCATGTATACACACGAGTATTAAATAGGGAAGCATATACCGAAGCACATAGGCGTGGTTAAGTCCATTGTAAGCAAGGAAGCAAGTGTAATAGAAGCGTGGAAAGCACACGATATGAGAAAAGCATTGGAGGCATGGTTAAGTAAGCGTACAGTATACAGAGGCGAAAGAAGCAAGAAGCGACGATTGGTATTCGGAAGCGGACACCCCGCGAATCAAGGGAGTGGCCAAAGCGGAAGCAGTATATAAAGCAAAGAGAAGCGTGAATTCATCAAAATTAAAATCGTGTTGTGTTTTATGCGAGGCTAGTGTTGAAGCAAGAAGCATTTTATTGTATTCCTGCATCAACGTAAAAGCAATCGTCGGTGACTCGTTCGTTTATTATTATCGTTATCATTGGTTATCCCCGCGTCCCCATGGACCGTGAGCACATGTAATCGTTTTTGGCACCAAGAAAAAGTATAGCTAAAATCTGCACGTTACACATCCAAACCAAGTTGTGAAAATTTCAATTTGTGAAAAAAGTGGGACATGGATTGGGAAAAAGGGGACATGGTTTGAAAAAAGTCGCACAGAATTTAAATGCCTAAACATAGAAAAATTGAAAAAATGGGACAAGAAATGAAAAAAGTGTTACATGAATTTAAAGACATGAATTCAAAAAAGCGGGACAGAACTTAAATGCTTAAGCATAGGAAAATTGAAAAAAATGGACAAGAAATGAAAAATGTGGGACAAGAAGTGACAAAAGCGGGATATAAATTATAAAAAGTGGGACATGAATTGGAAAAAGTGAGACATTTTCTACACTCAGAATAACTTTTTTGTGTGAAGCCCATTTAATTCCCTATGGTCCAAAACCCCTTCCACCATCAAAAAGATGGACACAAGTTCTAGAACTTTTGCTCCAGAACAACCCTTACCCGATCTGACCCCAACTGAGCCTGTGCCTCCCTATCAACCCTACCTGGTCCGGGATGGTACCCGACCTGCCCAAAATCGTATAGTCCATGGCAACTATTTTTCGCTCTTGCTTAACGATTGCCTATGTTATAACATAGCCCCTCAGTCTATATGATGGTTGGCCCTCACTGAGCATACAGCATACCTCTGCTAGCCGATCCGCAAGTACAACATTGCAACACAGAAGTTCTATAACTTTTTGTTGTGGAGCACTTTGGCAAAGTTTTAACAACATGTCAATGTTTGAAAAGATCGGCAAGTTCAAATTGAAAGAATCGTCTCGAGACCCACGGGGGGGCCTGGCTACGATAGCCATTGAAATTGTGAAAGTTTTAGTATTGTTGTCTGTAGCGCCAGAGAGCGGTTGTCTTTTTTACGTGTGTGTTATATTTTTGAAAATTGACATATCTATATGAGCCCGTCAATCATTTGCTTTCGAATATCATTGCGTGAAATTTGTCAGACACTCTGAGTGTCCCAATCTACAGCATTCCGCATGCTTTCTACGTTCCCTATGTTTCTTCTTTCATTTTGTTCTAGAAATTGAAGTTAACTCCTAGGTATGCCCTGGACCTTGTCGTGCGTGAAAAAATAAGATGATAAAAATTAAGCTGTGTAGCTTGATGATTTATCGCGCATTTCAATAAGAGACGTATGGAACATGGAAGAGCGTGCGGAATGCTAGAAATGGAACACTCAGAGTGTTTAACGGATTTACGCAATGATAATCGTATGTAGGAGATTGACGAGAGAGCGCTATGTCAAATAATCCAGGGATCTTTGCTCAGATCGTCAAAGGTTTTTGGATGCTGAAACTCGGGCCATACTATCTTAACCGATTCGGAGTTTCACCTGCTTACTCGACCTAGTACTCTGCGTTGATACCACTGCT